>JAVYIG010004404.1:0-162922 GCA_035222895.1 Strongylocentrotus droebachiensis
CCCTTGAAAAAATCCTGTGTACGCCACTGACTCTGATGGTTACGAAACGTTCCTACCATACATGTATATCCCTTTTCAAGGCACTAGGGTAAAATCAAGAGATGCATTTCTAGCCATGATAAGCCCCTTTCAGAAATCAAAGCAAAACCATGCATCAACTCTACAGGCGAGATTTCTGATAACTTGAAGCTAAAAAATTTCACACCAACTGATTTTGGAGGAAAGGGTATCAATTCAAGCCCCAAATTATGGAAGGAGAGGGCATAATGGTCCCTCCCCAAATTTGTAATACCTTCCATAAATCTAAAGATCTTACAGTGCCAGTTTGGGGAGTCATCCCCTTCAATTGTACATTAGATGTATGGTGTCATGTACATTTACACTTACAGAGATGCCATACTTGGACTACTGGTTTGTATATCAGCACAACTGTGTCTGGTTTCTTAACTGAGCATGAAAGCCCACTCCCAGGGGAGTCTATAAAGAAGTGAGAGGCAACGACTTTGATAGCTGCTGCTTTAGCAAACTAGAGACCTAACTTAGTGTGTTTACTATTTTACTTTACACATTTTTTTCCCCCGTTTGTTAAAATAGTACAATGTGATAGCAGTTATTCTTTCTCTTCCCTCATGTCTGCTATTATCCCTTCTTTTCTTTTTTCTGAGTGCATAGGGATTTAAATTTATTTTTGTGATTTGTGCTATATAAGAATGGTTTATTATTATCATCTTTATTATTATCACAACTGTGCCCTGTTTCTTACCCGAGCATGAAGGCCCACTCCCATGGGAAGTCTATGAGGAAGTGAGAGGCAACAGCTACGATGATTGCCTCCAGGATAGAGGGTACAAAGGAGAGTCTGAGACACACCAGACTCAGTCTACGAAGAGCCTTGGCATCGATGCCTAGTCCGGCGCGGAGGAGGATGACTACCAGGGCAATGCTGCGAAGAGCGCTGGCCCACTCCCTGGAGATGTCGTTGGCTATGTCGATCGCCTTCACGTTCTTTAGGATGAATCCAGCAGCTAGCATGCCTGTGGGAGGGGCAAGGGGCAAGGGAGGGGGAGGGGAGGGAGCAAGAAGTTTTGAAAGGAAGGTTGTGAGACAATGTTCGTCCAGGTCTTGCCTGTTTTACTGATGATATACTGATGCCATCATTAAAGAGGAAGTCTACCCGATATGAAGTTGCTTTGAAATAGAAGCAGCAAACAATTCAGTGAAAATTTGAGCATACACCCATTTAAAAATAAGAAAGAATTTTTGAAGGTGCGATTACTCAAACACAAATTGGCACCTCTGTGATGTATCTTGTCCCATTTGCCCCGTACTACCGGTATAAACAAATTATATTTTTCCTGGAGACAATTTTCAATCATACATTCACCCTAAATATAATTATCGGATATATGTTTTATACAGTGCGTCCCAGAAAAAACGAAACCGAGAAGTATCAATGTTTTATCATAACTTAATCAAAACCATAGTTAATGAATGATACATATTTGGAAAGCTTAGAGTCTCCTCTTTCAGTTGATGCTACTCAGATGATGCATATTTCACGCATGAGTGATTAAAAGCAATTTGAAGGAAGGAAACCAAAAAGACATTTGGCGGGCGGTATCTGAGTTTCGAAGAAAAATTCACATTTCTAGAAAGTTGAGTTTCTGCCTTTTCATATGACACCTCAATCAGGAAAATGAGCGAGGAATGACAAGGTTCTGTTTGTTTAAGGTAGCCCTTACATTTTCATAATTTTAACAGACGAATTCGTTTTCACTGGGTGCCTGCCGTAGCAAAATGCAGATTTGACAAAAGACTTAACTCCGTTTCGTTGACAATCAGCCATGCATGAAGACTCTCGTCTACGGCTGATTGTCAACGAAACGGAGTTAAGTCTTTTGTTAATTTCGTTTATTGATACGGCAGGCACCCAGTGAAAACGAATTCGTTTGTTAAAATTATGGAAATGCAAGCACTACTTTAAACTCGCTCATTTGTCCTGATTGAGGTGTCATATGAAAAGGCAGAAACTCAACTTTCTAGAAATGTGAATTTTTCTTCGAAATTCAGATACCGCCCGCCAAATGTCTTTTTGGTTTCCTTCCTTCAAATTGCTTTTAATCACTCATGCGTGGAATATGCATCATCTGAGTAGCATCAACTGAAAGAGGAGACTCTAAGCTTTTCAAATATGTATCATTCATTAATTATAGTTGTGATTAAGTTATGATAGAACATCAATACTTCTCGGTTTCGTTTTTTCTGGGACGCACTGTACAACCCCTGTATGAAACAATTAGTTTCTGCCATCAATAACTCTGAAAATGAAATTTCATGAAATTTTCTGTACAGAGCAAATTAGACAGGAGCTCGCAAGGGTGTTGCTAATATGTGTCACCGATGATAAATTCAAAAACTTCAAAAATTCATAACTTTCCTATTTTTAATTGGATATTGCTCAAACTTCCACTTATTTGTTTCTCTTGTACTTGATTAAACCACTATAATATCAGGGTGGACTTCCCTTTTCACCTTTTTGGTGCTGAAGGTATTAAACTACGATTTTTGCTTCAAGAAATTTAAAATGGATTGATGAAATATAAAGTAGAAATAGAATCGTGGAATGATGATGACGTCAAGATGAAGAAAAAAAATGATGAACACTTTTACTAAGAAAGCACTTGGTAAATTCAAGTGCTATCATTCATAATCAAACACAAATATTTTTAAAATATCTTTAAGCAAATAAACAGTTCAACATGAGAACATTTCAAAGTATATGAACTATGACTTACCTAATAGTGCTGGAAGCCTCAGAATTTTGTTGACCAGCAACCCAAGTACAATACTGCTGATAATAAGTACATACAGTCCAAACAAATTACCGCCTGGTAACGCTTCAGCTCCTGTTATAGTGAACAGAACTGCCCACAACAGTAACACAAGTATGAGACAAGTCAAAGTCCTGCCAACGATGCTATGAGGAGGGCAGAGAAAAGCAAATTTGAATCGTTTCCATCTCGATGGATTGTGCGGGAGAGGGTTGTGCTTGGTGGTGCAGGGTCGAAAGGCGATCTTGCAGGAGTATCGGCAGTTAGCGCAGCACCCCTTGCTTCTATCACCAAAGTCAGTGACTCCTCCCTTGGAATCTGTCGCTATGCCAGGGATAAAGTTCATGCTCCCAGCATCATCCATGGATGCTGTTACCCCAGACCAACCCGGTGGATCCTCTTCACCATCCTGGACGACACGGTGGCTGTTTCCGAAGGACAGTTCCGTCTCCACGGTGTCATCTTCAACGGAGTATGTCCAGGTGTCCAACTGATTGTCCGGTTTCTCAAATTTGGGGTCAATCTGGTCATGGACCTGGTTGGAGGCTTCGGCCTTGGACAGATTTAGGCTGCCTCTTTTGCTGAACAGACCCATGGTGATCAATGTTGGTCCAAGATCTCACAGTAGACAGAATTCTGATCTAGAAATGAGAAAGCCTGCAGCTTTTATTAGAGAAAGAAGAGGGGGGGGGGAGGGGAGGTAATAATCAAAATGATAATAACGCCATCACAAAAAAACGATAATAATGCATTGGGTGAAGAGATATGATTATAGATAAGAGCAAGTGGTGATTTTTTTTTTTAGAAACATTCATATTTTAAAATTTTTAATCACTTATTCATAGATAACAATCAGAAAGCAAAGAAATTGAGAGTAAAACATTGCTGCTTTTCCTCCTCCTCCTTTCCTCTTATCTTTCTCCTTCTTCTTCCACAGCTCTCTCACACACATAGCTGCATTACTATCCTGGCTGTGTATTAAAACCTGCTCTATTGATTCTCAATATTTCAAACACGACTGTACAAAACTCAACTGTTTTCACTAAAAATCGGTACTTAAGTGATAATTGATGACACCTAAATACCAGTAAAATACAATTTTTTCAACTCACTAATGTTAGAAAGAATTTGTGAGTCTAGACTAGGGTAGCGCGCCCAGTATTCGGTCCATTCCCAGTATTCGGTCAGACAGCCGTTTCAACAGCTGTAACAATTTAAAAAATAATTAATGAGCCGCGAAACTTGCACAAATCAGGCAGCTGAACAACTTTTCTTAACTCTCAAAATTAAATCAGAGATAGGGCCCCGGAAAGATCTCCAACTTAGCTCGAAATTGGTCAGTGTCGCACAACTTTCTGCACTTCTGCGTTCTCTTAGCACATGCGCTAAGATGCATAGCCATATGTAGAAGTCTATTGCGAAACAACTACATGTGCTGTCGCAATGAATTTAGTATGTGTGTGAAGAGAATCACTTCCGTGTATGCTCTATCGCAGCGAATTTTCAAATGACGCACTTGCCGATGTGCAAGAGGTATTTATACGATACCCTTGCCATGCGGTATCGCTCGTCCAGTATTCGGTCAACGCGTTGACAATCAGAGCTTTATAGTGCGATTGTGTGAAAATAGTGCGCAAATACGCTTCGCTCCTTGGCAACGGAGATACCACGCACAAATCGCGTGACCGAATTCTAATCGGCGCGACCGAATTCTGGGCAGAAAAATGCTCCGTCTTCTTTCAGAAATATTTTCATTATTATCATTCTTTATTTTAAGTGACTATAAAATCCGATTGTGGGGAAATAGTGCGCAAATACGCTTCGCTCCTTGGCAACGGAGATACCACGCACAAATCGCATGACCGAATTCCAATAGGCGCGACCGAATTCCAATCGGCGCAACCGAATTCTGGGCAGAAAAATGCTCCGTCTTCTTTCGGAAATATTTTTCTTATTATCATTCTTTATTTTAAGTGACTATAAAATCCTGTTAGATGAATAATTTTCCTTTCTTTTGATGGGTAGATTGTAAAATAAAAGAGGTAAGAATTCAAAATATTAGTGATTTCCCCTTAAGTGACCGAATACTGGGCACTCTACCCTACTGACACTGTCAAACTTGCAAAAAGCCACATCAGCATCATTGTGTGCATTTGTGTGTTATTTGTGTATTGACTATTTATGTGTGCAAGTGCTGCCTATTAGCACGTAGAGTAGCGCTAGAGGTCAATACGCGTTAGCATCGACTCTCTACGCTTTGCTGGAGTGCTCTCTCAATAGATCATGCCATGCAACTATCAACAAACATAAATATCAACGAGTGGGACCAGTCTTCAGGCTCGGCCCATCTCATCAATAATAAACACCACATAAAACCAAACAATGCACTTTGTGCTTCATTCTGTAACATTTAATCATAGCGTTCTAATTAACTTGTCATTCTTCACAAAAATAAATGGACAAGTTACATTTAAAACGATTAATATGGTTAAAATAGAATGTAACTCACTTTCTCCTCCGCTGTCCTGATCGGCACAATTGTTGGTGGCGCGATACGTTATCTTCGATTCTTGGACGCAAAAAGGGCAATCCCCTTTGTTGTTTTGGAATAGGAACGAGGATGCGAAGCATTAGGTGGCGGTAGAGCACCTTTTGGAGAGCGAGGGGTGTGTCTGCCAAACTATCATTGTTGGCTAAATTGGATAATTACCAATGTCCTCTCAAAAGTCCTGAAAGGAAAAAACAGGGAAAAATTAAGAGAATCAATGGTTCAAAATTCAAAACAATAACACACCGAATGCAAATGAATCCCAACTAAAGTTTAGGAGAGACTCACAAAGATGAGAAAGCCTGAAATATAAGGAATCCCACTAATTCCATATGAGAAATCCATACATTTGATCTAAAGCCTAAAGGAGAGTAGTCCCTATATTCTAGACCAATCACCATATATGCACTGACGGTTACCAAGTTGTTGGAATACTCCCCCCAGGGAGAAAAGATGGTGCACATTGTGCGTGAATGAATCCGATGACCGGGGTAATAATAATATATGTAAAGGGCTTTAATAGAGACGGTATCCAGGTTATTATTAGCATGTAGATAATTTTGTGTGGAGGTGACAACGTACAGATACGGTACTACATATACTGGTTCAAGACGTTTCTCTTCCTTACCTGTATAAAGATAAGAGCCAAATGGGCCCTTGAAAATCTTGAAGGCCCAGACAAAACCAATGAAAGTTCTAACCAGAGCATTTTTTTGAAACCGAGTTCGTCAGGAAGTATTATGTTTTTGGAAGACACTCATGTTTTATACTGCAAACGTTTGAATATTATGCACCAATCTCCTTCACATTGCGAACAGTGAGTATATAAGAGCAAAATGAGGCTTTCATGCTGCTTATAGGACTTAGCGTATCAGATTGTTAGCTTAACTAGTATCTACTTATCTATCTTATTTGATCAGTGTATCATCAGTATTTCAGTTCGAACGTGCATGGATTGCAACATTTCTCGTTTTCCCCATTGACTCAGCTTAAATCAATATAATCCTACCGACTAGCCTTATCAATTTTCATAGGCTATCGTGTCATCTGATATTTCCGAAACTTTTCTAAACTTTTTCTGTAGTGATATGCTGGGAAGCTCGTTATAATGGGTTCTCCCCCCCCCCCCTCCCCCCCCCCCCTCTCTCTCTCTCTCTTGTGAAAGTTTGTGATCGTGAGTTCCGAACATAATATACACTCGTTCTTTTTTGGCGATGTTGCAGGACCGAATTTAAATAGAGAAAAGACTGTCTTGATTTGGATTGGAACAGCCTGTCAACAAGAAACATTGTTTTAAAGCTAAATTAATATCATGACATTGAGAGGGAGCTATACAACATAAAGAGTTTATTATTTACAATTTCATCACTTTACACTCGATTTCAATCGCGACAACGATCACTGAATATTGTAGGATCGCATATGCTTCCAATACGTTTATTTTCATGACCCCATACCAAAACTTTGTATTACCTAACCCTAAAAAGGCCTGGCTATTTGGGGTCTTAATACGGCCGGGGGGGGGGGGCATTATGCCCCCCCCCCCGCTCCCCCTAAGATCTCGGCCTAGGAAGGTCCAATAAATGTGAAAATTAGCATTATGAAAATAACATTCCCATCTTATTCGATATACTTCAATCTATCACTATGATAGTGATAGATTGAAGTATATCGAATAAGATGGGAATGTTATTTTCTTTTATGTGTATTTATTTATTTGTTATCAATATTTTATGACAATATGCAATTTTTTGGGGAAATATACTTACACACGCACATTTGTGAGAATTACATATTTTGATAGACATGTGATGATATTTTGTCACCTAACACCCGAACCATAGGTCCGCCCATCACAAATTTGGTATCAAAATGTGTGGGAGACATGAGGGAAAAAAACTCATGAAATTTCAGCGCCAAAGGTACAGGGGTTCTGATGCAGCGGCAAAAAATCGACAGGGGTGGTGGCCATTATGCCCCCCCCCCCGGCCTTATTAGGGTTAAGTCGCAATGGGATAATAAACGATACTTGACGACTTCATGAGAGATTTCAAAATCCGTTTTGGAAGAAGAAGTGAAACTTGCCTAGCCCGATGTTTTTATAACACTAAGGAAAACCGGTTTGCATCAAAATTACTGTTATTTTTTGGTCAATCCAATATATATTTAGGCACAAAGAACTATTTCCTTAACGTTTGTTATAGGTGTATTGACAAAGAATGTCAACTTCTTCAGATATATATTATTATATCCTACATACAACAATTATTGGTTTTTGATTGGTTGAGAGCTCATCACGTGACCAGAAATGTTTAAACTATTTAAAGGTTGCTCTGTAAAGCGTCCAAAAGAGAAAAACAAAAGAAAACCACCAACCTGCAAAAATGAAACCATTGACTCTTAGCATTGGTAACAAATAGAAACGAGATGAGAAAGAATGAACGCCATGGCGACCAGAAGTACAATGCATCGTGACCGACATACACATAATCACCAATTACCAATCATTGAGCCGTGGCATGAACACGTCTAGCGGTATAATTATTGTTGAAAACCGAATATAATTATTTCGTGATTAGGATAAGTAGGTGATCATATTCTGATGAATGCAGTGTTAAAAAAGCGCTAGCAAATAAAAATGTAGGTCCATTCATGTGTATACGAATTATTCGAAAACAATTTCCGCCATTCGAGGCCAATAATGATGTCATGTTAAAATGCAAAGAAAGAAAGAATAAAATGGCTTTTATAAGTCACTATATCATTAACTTTCGTAACATGGCAACGATGAAGCTCGATTAATCAAAAAGTTAATACTCATATTAAAGTTAACATTTTCATTCATGAATAATGTACTGACTGGCAATAATGTGGAAACGGCACCATATCTTAAAATGTAAATGCAGTGATAAAATAGGTTAAATGTAATGACATGTAGTAGCAAATCAAACGTTACATCATATCACAATATTCATGACAGTTATATTTCAACAGGATAGTCTACATTCAGCCCTCATTTAGATACCCCATAAAACATAGCCTTTCTTCATTTATTTTTTCTTCCATCTTCTTTCCTTTTGATTTTATTATACGCTTGCTTCGGGACCTAGTAATGCATAATGTAAAAGTTATTATAAAGCACCGAGTCCGGGATGCGCAAGGGGTGCCTGCATGTATGTGTGGTATGTGTGTTTGATGATTTGTTGACTTAGTATTTGCTTAGTATTACCATACATGTAAATCATCGTTGGTTTACAACATTTCGAAATGTAGTGATCACATGAAATTCTAAGTAGAAAAGGGACAAAGGAGAGAAAATAGTTTAAGTCTTGCTTACAGGAGATTCATTGGACCCCCCCTCTCTCTCTTTATTTGAAATTAAGTTGTTTCAAGAACACAAGCTCCTACCCTTACCGGTCCTAAGTAACTATCAAGGGGAGTAAGAGACTGGAAGCCAGGTTATACGAGAAGAAGAGGAAGAAGAGGAGGAGAAGAAGAAAACTAATTAAAAAAGAGAAAAGGTTAACAAAAATAAGAAAATAAAATGAATGATATATCGATGAAGGATAACAGAGAAAGCAAGTAGGTAGTAGAGCATGAAGATTGGAGAGAGATGACGGGAGGGAATTCTTAGGAGGGAGGAAGGGATTTGAAGGTGGAAGAGAAAGGAAAAAAAAAGAGAGAGAGAGAGAGAGAGAGAGAGAGAGAAAGATGGACTAGAGAGGGAAGATACGGACGCAGTGAGGTATGTCCATAAGTGTATGGACCAAATAACATACAATGCATAAACATTACATGATATGATTATGTAAAAAAAAAACTACCTCGTCCCTTGCATTTCGTCGTCCCCCCCCCCCCCGGTCATGTAAAACAAATCGCCGCCCCTGTTTGGTGTTATACATCGGGTATGTCAAATTAGAATATACTTCAGAGGCTCTTCTTCAACTGATGCAACGCCCATTGAATGTTTTATTGATATTTTAAGACGCACGATTAAAACTATTTCACAAGGTCATCTTGAAAATATACTTCGCCCCGAGACGTAATGCAGTATCGAAATCACCGAGGACCTATTAATTGTAACCGTTCCCCGAAATATAAGCAGTCAATATAATACCACATCACCCTTGTCAGTTCCCAGACAGTAATGGTCTGATAAGGTTTGTCTGAAACAAATTTAACCCATGATAGCACTGCGCGCATTTAACTATGCTTTTCGGTTTGCTCCAGGCTTTGTTCGATCAAAAGTATATTAGGTCAAATAAAAAAAGAAATGTTTAGCGTCCTGCCTTTTTTTAAAATAGGAAGGAGGAGGCCCCT
Organism: Strongylocentrotus droebachiensis; assembly: GCA_035222895.1. Lineage (NCBI taxonomy): Eukaryota > Metazoa > Echinodermata > Echinoidea > Camarodonta > Strongylocentrotidae > Strongylocentrotus > Strongylocentrotus droebachiensis. The sequence goes on from JAVYIG010004404.1 coordinate 9,700, forward strand.
CTTTTTTCTTTCTTCAAAATGGCGACTCAAAATGGCCGCTCGGTACCTTTTTCCAGACAGTCGGGCTATTTTTCACAAGATGGCCAATGGTATTTTTTTTTGGGGGGGGGGGAAATCAGAAATAGATCATTTTAGCAGTATGTTTTAATTCACTGAAGAAGAAAAAAAAATAGGAGGCGGCCCCCAAAAGGAAGCGGGCGGGGACGCTAAACATGTATTTTAAGTGGCCTTAGGATAAGAATTGCAATTTGGGTTTCAGCTTAGGTTTAGGGTTAGGCTTGGGGTTTGTTGTTATTCTTATCACGTTTATGTGTAACGATGAGTCCAGAGATGAATAAAAATAAGTCGTTAGTATATAACGTAGAGCAATCGTTGGTAAACCAACACTTCCATGCCGCGACCGTTATTCTCCAATACATCAACCTGCATTTGGCACTTTCTACCCAGGTCAAGTAAGCTGGTACCCACATTTAATGAAGAATTTCCTTAAATTCTTAAGCCCTCATCATGGAAATAGATGATATAACCCCAGGCCTCGGTATAATTAAGACACTGTTGCTAAGCATTTTTCATTTCTCCGGGCATTATTTCGTCGGAGATATGGATTAGTCCTAGGGTTAGGGTTGCACATGGGATTAATGGATGAAGGGATGAGGTAGAGTGATTGCTTCGAGGGGCACGGTTAAAACTATTCCCCAACATGATCTCACAACTGTACTGTGCCCAGAGACGTATTTGAGGGACACAGTGAGGTTGTGAGATTACCGAGGAGCTGTGTTAACCATGACCCAAAAATTCGTTTCATACATTTTATCAAAATTTGCTAGTTAGGGTGTATTTAATAGTAGACTCAAAAGAAAATCTACGTATCCGAGAGCATTCTGTCTTTAATACCGCGCCTATCACGCACCGGTGTGTGTGTGTGGGGGGGGGGGTACTCATATTTAGTTTGGACGGTAGTGATGGTGGTTATTTTAATACCTGACTGCTCAGAAAGCATAAATGCTTGTAAGTAAGCAACCGGACGGCTTCAGGTTCTCTCCGAGGGACCTGGTAACCGGGCCTGGTAATGAGAATTAATGCCTTACTAACAAAAGGCACTAGCGCATGTTCAAGCCTCGAAACCCCTACCCATTCCTAAGGGTCATTTTGACTTTTTTTCTCGAAGTAAAAGCCCATTTTTCACAATTTGCATACGTGTTAATAATCATATACATTGTTATTGGCCTTTTGATCTTTTTTTTTAGTCTTCTTCTAGTATCATTGTATTTATATTGTAGCTCGTACAGTATTAAATGCACTGCACTCGAATAAATAACGAGGGAAAGAATGAATATTCGAGAAGTCTCGCTCGTTTTCCTATTGGAACCTACTTCCAGCGAGTAATGACATTAATTATTTATACCAAACGTAATTATAAAGGAGAGTCCGTGTTGGAAAATTGGATGAAAGCTATCATGTGACACGGTGTACGTGAACGAGCATATATACAAGGGCTGGCAGCGCGCTTTGCGCAAACGTTAGTCCCCCCCCCCCCCCCCCTCCCCGATTCGGAAACCCTGGATCCGCCGCTGCATATCAATTCGTAGATAGACCCTTTATAATGTTTGTATACAGGTACATAATTATGAAAGTGATTATAGTTACACAACACTATGCAGCTCTCTGATTGGTCCGACAGTATACAACATCTACCACACAAATTGATTCAGCCATGTCTGTATAATACTCCTTCAGCAGGAACATCCCAAATAGAACTCAATTGCAACCAGCCGCCGAATTGTAGTGTCGTTCATTAAATGAACTACACTACCTATTGCACTTCAAACATTTTCCATCTATTATTCGTGTGCAAATAAGCACCTTCCCATTTTGTTCTTGTTTGGAAAATAACAGTCGGTGCTGAAAACTTCAAGATTGCTGTTCGACTGAAAAAAGTATCTATACAAGATTAGAGCAGAGGACAATTTCTATAAAGGTAAGTCGAATCAAGGGTCGAATGGGGTTTTATCATCGAATTCGCGGATGATGATGATCAATAATTGTATAAGCAAGTTTACGGTTGCAGTCTGAGCATGAGCAGATAAAGGTCATTTGTACCAAAAAGGTAAAACCCACAGAGATGAATACTGGATATGCGCTCATGACAGTTATGTAACATTATTAATTTATGCACCAACGGTACATTCTGAGATACGCAGGTGGAAGTATTCTTTTCAAGAGGGCAAATAAAAGGTATTAATGAAGCACGTACATCTGGGACTTTGGCAGTTATTATTCTAAGATGCTCTAAGTGGAACTTCTCCATGTGTAAAAGATATGTGGATAATTGGGGTCATTATTTTGTACCATGTGCTATCTGTAAACTCCCTTATTGGATAACAAATGTATTAATATCTGAATTTTATAAATGAATATTTCAAAGAAATACAAGGAAAAACTAAAATGAAAAATTATTTTTTTGTTTTGAAGGACGTGGGGAATAAACATTTCCCATTTCTTAGAATTTTCAATTTAGTTATGTCTACCTAACATTAATAACCTCATGTTGCAAAGAACATTCGCAAAGCGTTCTTTATCAAATTAATTTCGTTATCCCAATCCCTTTATAAACCAATCCAATACTTTCTGGGCTTCATCTTCAACTTTCTACATCACTTTTTGTAATAGTGAGAAAACGGTATTACTTTTAGAGTGCTGAATCCCTTGATTTTGTTTCTTTATGACTATACAATAGATGCAGAGACATACATCCGTTGTTACCCTGAGAGACATGTTCCTACTTCTCTGCACTTTATCCATCATTGGTGAGAGTTAGAATGATTTTAGTCTTTTATTGTAATTAATTAGGTGCATAATCGCGGGCTAGATCAGTTACCTTGGGGGCAAGACTCCATACACTGTAAACAAAATGTTGGGCAGATGCTACTGGGTAAATCGAATTTGGGCAAATTTTGTCCGATAATTGGGTTATTTTCTCCCAACCATTTACTACATGTATACTGTAGTTACCCAATTAAATGCTCAAAATTAGTTGGGCAGATGTTACTGATCAACCGTAATTCGGGCAACAATTATGCAACAACAGAGTTCTGTTCCTATATTAGAGGTGGCGTGGTCGAGTAAATAATTATGTTACAGGACTGTGGATCACAATATCGCGGTTCGAGTCCCGCCGCGGCACTAATGTCCTTTTAAATATATAATACATATAATATTTTATCAAACTTATTTGCCCAACTAATGTCTAATATTGGGTGAATTTCTGATTGGGTAAATTTGTGTTGGTTAAAATTTGGGTATCTTCTATTTTATCCAACACTGGGTAAATCATGCAAAATCTTTAATTTACCCAACAGTTGGTTGGACACATAATTGCCCTCATGTTGGGTAAAAATTGGGCAAATTTTTTGCCTAATAATTTTTAGAGTGTATTTGAGGGTTTTGAGACATTGGATATTGTGAAGGTTTGTTTGGTATCAACGTGTTCAGGAGACCTCCCTGCAAAAATTCTAGGTCGAATTCCAAAATAGCCGCCTTGGCGTATCAGGACAGTTACCCCTGGACAATCACCCCCCCCCCCCCACGAGATCCCCCATGAAAACTGCCCCCACAAGGACAATAACCATCCGGAAATTTACCCCCCAAAGGACAATCGACCCCAAGGTCAATTAACCCCTTAAAATGATCTCCTAGGATAAGAACGCCCCCGAGGACGCCAAGGACAAACACCCCGAGGAAAAAAACACCCCCTAAAATTGACCCCACCCCCTGTTGATAAATCGGGATCTCCACCCTGATAATCAGTTGCTTTTGATAAAAGCAAAATTTTCGTTCGGGGGTTAGGCCTAATTGTCTCCGGAGAGAGGGGGGGGGGTTGATTGTCAAAGGGGGTGATTGTACACGGGTGTAGTCGTCCTAGGGGGTAATTTTCAGGGGGCGTAATTGTCCTCGAGGGGGGGGGGGGTGTGACTGTAAAAGGGGGTTATTGTCCTCGGGGATGATAATGATGATGATAATTGTTCCTGATGGCGTAACGTCGAGTGTCACTTATCCGCACACAGTCAAATGACACAAAGGAGATTATGTGTTGTCTACTTTGAAATGAAAGATACGTTTATTAGGATAAACAAGGTGCGTAATAATGAGTAACAGATATTTAAATTATGATATACATAAGCAACAGATTGGTATCTTTATGTTTTCTTACTCTAAAAATATACTTCCAAAGTTTCTAGATGATTGTTTTATTTGTAATAGAAATGCGAACAATTATGAAACTCGTCAATCAAATCTTTTCCACCTGCCAAAGTTTACTTATGATTTCTCAAGAAAACCAATTATTTATGCCGGACCAAAATTATGGAACAAACTACCCCAATAACTCCAAATATGCACAACAGTTTCAATTTTTAAAAGAAAACTTAAGAAATATCTTGTAAATGAATATGTATAATTACGATTATTTTTTAAATAAATGCCTTTTCTGTTTCTTGTATTTGTGTAATGGATTTGTCCGGTTTAGTTTTGCTTATTGATGCTTTGTGTTATTTTAACCTTGATATTTTTATCTCGTTTTTAATAAATTAAAGAAACTTTTTATGTAAGTTGTATTATCTTTGGGAATAACCTTGATAGGCCATTGGCCTTTGTTTTTTCCCACTACATTATGATTTAAATTGAAGATGTTTCATTTTAACGTTTGTTAATGTATATATATGCATATAAATTGTACTTGTGTTTTTTAAATTCAGATGTGGAAATAAAACTTGAACTTGAACTTGAACTAGGCTATGCCTAAATATAATATGTATTGTAATTAACTTATAGCTAACAGCTCGGGGGATAATTGTCCTCGGGGGTAATTGTCCTTGATGTGTGAAATTTAGCCAATACGATCATACCAATTCAGCTCCACTTAAAGAAAGATACGGTGGCCGTAATTAATTAATTAATAATAACGATAAACGGTCGGCTGGTTGTGCGTAGGCAACATGAACAAGCCAACAAAAAGCCAACATCGGCATTGGCATCGGCGCTAACTGTTTTTTTTTCAACGGCTGGTCAAATATTAGAAATCGTTATATTTATGGTTATTTCAGCCGTCTCTGAACCGATTTTGATCAAACAAAGATGATGTTGTCATTTAAATTGTATGTTCTTACAAATTTGGCACTCAATATTTCATTTTCTCACAAACAAATTATGTTGTGTAGCGCCCTCTGCAACAAAAATCAACTATCCCTTTAAATGGCATTTATGGTTGCTAATGGTTGCCTTCGCTTTAGTCGGGTCAATTTATGGGTAAAAATACGCCAACTCGTAAGAGATTTCAACAAAAGATATTTCAACGGTTTCCGGTAAGGTTTGAAATCAGGAACAACATTCTAAAAATCTAAGAAACAGGCCCCAGGAAAGTGGTTGATTTCCAAATGACGTCCAAGATGGCCGCCAATACCTTAAAATAGCCATAAATTATGATATATCCATTTTAGAAATGTGATTTTGTTGTCTATACCTAGGTTTTGGGATCGTAGAATCATTTCATACCACATATAATGGGTTATGGTCACCAAAATACCTGTAAATTCAAGATGGAGTCCAAAATGGCCGCCATTCTCCTAAAAATGACCGGAAGTGTGTTACCCTTGGCAATAAAACTGTAATTTGCAAGATTAGATGTATGTTTAAGAGGCCAAGATATTCATTAGTGTGCTTTAAATTATCATAAAGGTTTAGAGTAGCCTTCTACTCAAAAGAAGTGCAAAGATGGCATCCATTTTGTAATTCGAGATGGCCGACGAATACTGGAATTAGCCCTAAATTACATCTCCATATCAGAGATTTAATTTTGGTATTATAATATAGATAAATTATTTTATTTTGCACTTTCAATGAACATGAGAGTTTCACAAAATTTTCCTATAGATTTAGATTAAACTATTTCAGGTAGCAGGACAGGATTTTCATCACAAATTCTTTATAGTCTATACCGTCATTAACGTTCTTTGGGAATTTTGTTTGCTGGATGATTGTTAATACATCTTAATGAGTAATAACAATATCCAGTAATTGCTTAGCTCATACATTGTAGACTATTACAAAATGATATGTACCGTATACATTCGTAATATTTGTTATGTCTCTACGTTAAGATTATTAAAGTACCATAAGTTAGTGAGCACTTTTTTTTTTTGGGTCCTTGAAAATTTAAAAATGTGCACCCCCTCCTTGAGCGCCAGGGGGGGGGGGGCCCAACCCCCCAAAAAGGTAAAAATCACGTGTTTTTACATGATTTTTTTCTCAAGGGGGGGGGGGGGGGCCGGCCCCCCCCCCCCCCCCTGAATCCGCCACTGCATGTTTCCATCCTCTTTTAAAGAAACAAAAAGGTTTGGTTAGGGTGATGTTTACGATGGTGGAAATGTTAATGCACCAGAAAAGTCTGTTTTTAACACATAATGGGATCCATGACGGGTAATAAGAACAGTGACTCCAACAAAAGCCACTCCAACCCATACCTTCGTCTTCCATTCACTTAATTAAGAAAGCGGAAGCCATCTTGAATGCTACAATGGCGAAAATCTTGAATCCCATCTTGAAACATAAGACTACCAAAGTTTTTAATAACATTTGTATAATTTATGTGTAACTCACATTTTAAGAAATGAAGAAAGACATTTTGTATATTATGATTATGTACTCTTTTTCGGGAATTTAGGGGTAATGCTGTCATTTTCGACGCCATCTTGGATCTAAATGATTCCTGCGTGCTACAGGACAATTAAATTGGTATTAATGGATTAATTATTCTCTTCTCCAAACTGGGGTTAGACACCAATTTCATACTTGGGCTAATGATTCAATGCTGTTTTTAAATGCCGCAGGCTATCTTGGAGGGCAGAATAGGGGAAAATGTATATCACTTTTAATGTAAGGGTACCATGTCCACCTCAAAAACACATATTTCTTTTATTCATGCCGGTGTCAACTTGGAGAGCACAGTAGCAACCATACTTTTATCACAAACTGTCTTGCGTAAAGCTACATGTATGATTCTTTTTGTATGTCAATGAAAATCCATAAGTCGTAAAACATTTAATTTTCACAACTTCTTACTATAAAATAAAAATCTGGTTATATGAGTTATTTTTTGGCTATTTTGGACACCATCATGGATTTCGAGGTTTTCTGGTGGCCATACCACATTTTAAACAGTCTAAATGGATTTGTCGACCTGAAAATTCTTGGTGAAAGACATCAAAATTACAAGATAGGATCTTAGGACAATAACCCCCCCCCCCAGGGGGTAATTGTCCACGGGGGGGGGGGGAATTTTCCGGAGGGAAAATGTCCTTCGGGGGTAGTTTTACAGGGGGTAATTTTCCGGGGGTGATTGTCTGATAAATCATATATAGATATATAAAAAATTATGACTAATTTTAGTTTCCGGCGGCCATATTGGAATACGAAATTGTGCAAAATAAGGCAACTCTAAACCATGATAATTCAAAGCACACCAGTAATTATCCTGACCTCTAAAACATATTTCGAATCTTGCTAATTATAACTTAAATGTAAATAGTAAGAAGACTGGCGGCCATTTTGGACGCAATTTTGGACCCAGACCTAGGTATAGATTACATCAAAATCACAGATCTAACGTCGCTGTTTTCACGAAGTGACGGTAGTGAAAAAAAATTGCATTCACTTTGCGTTACGATTTTCCTCACTACCGTCACTTCGTGAAAACAAGGACGCTAAGATGGATATATCAAAATTTATTGCTATTTTTTAAGGAACTAGCGATCATCTTGGACACCATTTTGAAAATAACCACTTCATGAGAGTCCGATTTCCTTTGATTTTTAGTATGTTGTTCTTGATTTTCAAACACTATCGGGAAACCGTTGAGAAACCTGTTGTCGCAATTGTTTTGGTGGAACTCTATTCTGACCCGACTAAGTATAGTATCTCATTTTTGAAGGGAAAATATGTCTTCAATTTAGGTAATCGTGGTAGTAAAGAAAGGTAGGGAGGCCGGCTCATGATGGTCTGGGAGATGGTTCCCTTACTTTATAGAAGCCGGATTATGTCAAAAACATAACAACCTGTTATGTCGTAGTTCGAATAAAGACACGACACTAATAATTACGTCGGGACGTATTTTGAAATAATGCACGACATGTATTTTAATGTTTTTGACCGGTTCCTGATTCACCCTCTTTCTACTACCCCATGTTTGCCCAAACGAGTCAAAATTGATGACATGTCTCCCCATCAGTTATTCGCTACTCCCAGACCAGTGACGTAAGAAGAGTTTGAGTATGGGTATGACGGCATGGGGGAACTTCCCGAAAGAATGACAAAATGTGGAGAGTGTGTGTAAGAAAAATGAGAGGGGTGAGTGAAAGAGAGAGAGAGAGAGAGAGAGAGAGAGAGAAAGAGAGAGAAAGAACATTAGATGCGGTAGTCTAAATGGTCGACGAACAAATTATTCAGGGCGAAATCTATTGAACGAAAGTAATGATAATTATATTTTGTATTTATTCATCACGAAGCGAAGGATCTTGTTTTGTGTGTGTATTTCAGTCTTTGTGTGTGTATTTCAGTCAACTTTTACATGTTGTGTATTTGATGACTTATACTAATATTGATGTGTTTTAGCTAACGCGAGGGGGTCTACAAACATGACAGATGAAGTGTTGCATACGGAGGATGATCATTGCCAGCTGATTCTTGTCAATGGTGAATTGATGCCTACAGAGCCAGAGTACATGCCCTCGTTTCCCATCACATTGAAGGGTATTAAACGACATTTCGTTTGCAAGTTATCTGGTGAGTTTTAGGTTTATAGTTATGATCATAACAATTATGAAATGTTAGTCCAACTTGTAGACTAATTTAAAATACCGTAAATCATTGGAGTGAAGGGATCGAATGCATTAGAAAATTATGATTCTTGAGCAATAATAGTAATTATACATTTAAGAACTTATTAACGACTAAAATGTATGCATGTGTTAGGGAAATTGAATCCTTTCTGAGATCAGAGAGGAGTCAATGTCGAAACATTTTTAGACGTAGAAATATGCAATAGTAAATGAAAAATTGGACAAGGTGGTACAAAGGTTAGGCGTTAAGAATCATGATTTTGTTCCCCCTCTCTCCCCCTGTCTTTCTATTTCAATTTTACTTTTACTTTCAAGTATAGAGAACATGCTACAACGTGTAGGAACATCTGGCATTCGGCAGCCACTGAGGCGTCAAAATCTAGTTATTGAATATAGTGGAACTGTCCAGTAAAATTTGTATGAAATTGCGACAGTTCTCCTTTTTGCCATTTCTAGTTTAATTTTCCTGCGGGTTTTGCTGAACATAACACAAAAAGAGAATAATTCCCATATAAAGTATGAGATGATAATCGCTCGAAGCTAGTTTTCTTTTTCCCCAGTGTCTACATGGATTATTAACATAAATCACCAACGTTTAAAAAAACCACTTATATCGATGAGGCAAATTCCTCATGTATGTGCTTGTCTGTTTGTTTCTTCATCATTATGTAGCGCGATTTGTCAGTTCATAATGATTTCTTTCAAAAAGGCGTTTATCGTTTATATTGTTTTTTCTTCAGCCCCTAAAAATATTTCTACGACTCCTTCGACCACATTAAGCCCTACAACTTTCGGTAAGAATTTTTTTTAAAGTCTTTTTCTCTCTCTATCTCTCTCTCTCTCTCTGCCCCCCCCCTCTCGATTTCTATCTCTGTCTTTGTCTCTCTCATCCTCTCTCTTCTAAATCATTACTTCCATTTCCTTTCTTTATCTTCATTTCATGAACATTTCTGCTCTTTTGTTTACTGTTGCTTCCATAGACCAATGTTTCGTGTCCATACACATTTTCATAATTTCAAAGTATTTTTTCCCTCCGATATTGCATCAATATTGTATAATCAAAATTTATTATCATGGCTTTTATGCTCTCTTTACTGATCTAAAAATACTAAGCAAAATATGTATTGATGTGGGTAAACCCATTTGGTACATATTTCCCTTCTTTATCATGGTAAATTTTGCCAAAGGACTTGATCCGCTCCTCATGCAATGGTGATGGAGCTTCGCACCATTATTCTCACAATTATATATTAATTCATCTTCTTTTATAAGAAGAGCCATTTATTGTCCACTATGTCAAATTAAAACTGTACTACTCGCTTTCTAGTCATTTCCTCATAGTATTTGGACCGGAAAATTCTCGCAGAAAGCATCAATTGAATTTGCCTCAAACTAGATGTATACTCTATGAAAGCGATTCGAAACTTTGTATTACATTGGGAAATATTCGCTATACAAGAACGGCACATCATTATTAGTTCTTCCTTTCTACAAACAAGGATTAGCATGTTTCAAGTACACTAAATACTAGCCCAGATGCACGACTTCGTGGCGATTAATTACTTGTTCATAATGTGAATTACACTTTATCTCAATATTTCCTTCGTTTCTTGCTTGAGGTTTATTAAATTTGGTTGTATATCAAATGAAACGTATAAAGAGGATAACAATTTACAGTCTCACATAAAGTACATCACATATATCACTGGGGAAAAGGTAAGTAAGTATCCCTTATGTAAAGGGGGATGCTGTTCCAAGTCTTTGGTGCGGCTACTGCAAAACGTTTTTCAGCTGCTGAGAGTCTAGATTTGGGAATGATAATTTTACACGTGTCGGTTGCTGAGCGAAGATTACGAGATGGCGTATGTATTTGGAGGGTGTCATTAAAGGTATAAACCAGTTTTGGAAACGCCTCCCTCTAAAAAAATGAAATGAAAGCTCTTATTACCAATCATGTGAAATAACACGTTTTGACTAATACGTGATGATACAAATTTTGCCGGGAAACCTTCTACTTATTGATATATTGGGTAAATTATTATATCTATCTGGACCGAATAGATATCGCGCACGTGTCACGTAGTCCCATATACATTTTCTGTGTACAGTGCTTGTAACTTTACCAAGACTGGGCCAAATTTCTTATCATTTTGATGATTCCAGAACCTTGCAGTACAAACCAATACTTATATATATCAAATATCTTTTGGATTGGATTGGATTGGATATGCTAGATGATTAACCTTTTCTGATCGATTCCACAACGTTTCTTTCACAGTGCAATTGTTTTCAGCATCCACTACTTTTCGTGAAGCAACAACCAATTCTGTATCAGACTCGACCACATCAAATCCCACTACAACTACAAGTAAGCATGTTACCTTAATATATCTCTCTCTCTCTCTCTCTCTTTCTTTCTCTCTCTCTGCCCTTTTCCCCCCTCTCGATTTCTTTTTTATACGTTTTATCGATTCCGTTCTCTCTATCCAATGTTCTCTTTCGTCTCTCCACGGTCTCTCTCTCTCTCCCCCTCTCTCTCTCTCTCTCTCTCTCTATTTCATTTCCATTTTCACGTGTATACAATATGCGACAACGCGAAGCTAACTCGATCTCGGCAGTCGTTCAGGCATTCAAAAGCTAGAAATTGAATATCATGTGATGATTTGTCGAGTAAGATCTGTTAAATTTGGGTAAATATGAATTTAAATGTATTTTGCCCTCGGATTGTATCATCAGGCATATATATCATATTTCTTCTTCAGAATCAACGACAACACAAGACACCATAACGATTTCTACGCCGGAATCCACCACCTCACATCATACCACTACTACTCGTATTAAAGAAGACTTCATTTACAGCATCTCTCTCTTCTTTCCCTCTCTCTCTCTCTCTCTCTCTCTCTCTCTCCTATAATCTCTTTCGTCTCTCTATGTCTCTTTCTTTTTTTCATTTTCGCGTGTATAAAGTATGCTACAACATGAACCAAAATCTTGTTCGATCTCGGCAGTCGTTCAGGCATTCAAAAGCTAGGAATTGAATATAATGTGATGATTTGTCGAGTAAGATTGTTGAATTTGGGTAAATATGAATTTAAATGATTTTGGCCCTCAGATTGTATCATCAGGCATATATATCATATTTCTTCTTCAGAATCAACTACAGCACAAGAAACCACAACGATGTCCACGACGGAATCCACCACCTCACATCCTACCACTACTACTCGTAAGAAAACTTCATTTACAGCATCTCTCTCTCTCTTTCTCTCTCTCTCTCTCTCTCTCTCCAATTTTCTCTTTCGTCGCTTTCATGTCTCTATCTTTTTTCATTTTCACTTTCACGTGCATACAATATGCTACAAGCCTACAACATAAAGCAACATCTCGTTCTCGTCAGCCGCCCAGGCGTCAAAAACTAAGAATTGAATACCATGTGATAAGTTGGTCAGTTTTTGTTGGGTAAATATGAATTTGAATGAATTTTCCCTCCGATTGTATCATCAAGCATATTATATATCATATTTCTTCTTCAGAATCAACTACAACACAAGGTACCACAACGATGTCCACGACGGAAGCCACCACCTCACATCCTATCACAACTACTCGTAAGAAAACTTCATTTAAAGCATCTCTCTCCCCTCTCTCTCTCTCTCTCTCTATCACCAATTTTCTCTTTCCTCACTTCCATGTCTCTCTCTTTTATTCATTTACACTTTCACGTGCATACAATATGCTACAACGTGAATCAACATCTCGTTCTCGTCAGCCGCTTAGGCGTCAAAAACTAAGAATTGAATACCATGTGATAAGCTGGTCAGTTTTTGTTGGGTAAGTATGATTTTAAATGAATTTTCCCCTCAGATTGTATCATCAGGCGTATATCATATTTCTTTTGCAGAATCAACTACAACACGAGACACCCCAACGATTTCTACGACAGAATCCACCACCTCACATCCTACGACAACTACTCGTAAGAAAACTTCATTTACAGCATCTTTCTCCCCTCTCTCTCTCTCTCTCCCTATCTCTCTCTCTCTCTCTGTCTCTCTGTCTCTTTCCAATTTTCCCTTTCGTCTCTTTCTCTCTCTCTCTAATTTTCTTTTTCGTCTCTCTATGTCTCTCTTTTTTTTTTCATTTTCACGTCTATACAATATGCTACAACATGAAGCAACATCTCGTTCTCGTCAGCCGCTCAGGCGTCAAAAACTAAGAATTGAATACCATGTGATGAATTATCGAGTAAGATTTGTTCAATTTGGGTAAATATGAATTTAAATGATTTTTTCCCTCAGACTGTATCATCAGGCATAATATATATCATATTTCTTCTTCAGAATCAACCACAACACAACGCACCACAACGATGTCTACGGCGGAATCCACCACCTCACATCCTATCACAACTACTCGTAAGAAAAATTCATTTACATATTGCTCCGGTTGTCTCATTTTCGCTCGCTGGACGTATATAGCAGACGACAATCGGCGGATTAGACGACACTTGGTAGTGAATTTGTATGTGAGATTGCTTTGCTAAATATAAAATACAAGAACATTTTCAATATCTTTAAACTATCATTGATATCTGATAATTAAACAGTTATTAAAATAAACCTACCAAACTACATAATACAATGAAATACTTGACTTAAAGTAGGGGAGTTTGATGTGGTGCACAATTGCTCCCCTCTGTAAATAATCGAATAGTCCATGGTGATCATGAATATTCATGTTTTTTCTTACCTCGGCAAAATGTTTGCTTTTACTAAATGGAAAAATTACGGTGGGGGACATAATGAACCAAGCAGAAGTAATCTATGATAATTCATGCTTCTTATCCTTCGTGTGCTTGACCTATTATCTTACAATCGCTTGGCAAACTGAGTCCAAAGTTCGACTTGTTTCACATGAGTTATATAGGCAATGGCGAGCTTGCAACCTATTTTGATCAAATTACGGTGGGTGAACTTTCAAAAGTCAATGGGACATGAAGGTTCCAATGAAAGAGCTAGTGATAACGTACGTCGGGGTGGATGGGCTTTTCGTTTAAACAAAAAATGAATTTTAAACGATTTTTGGGGGGTATAATTCCATAGGCTAACATGTTAGGCTGCTGACTCTGACGATAGGGGGCGTTGTGAAATGAGACTAAACGGAGCTATATGCACCATCTTGCTCCCCCTTCTCTCTCTCTCTCTCTCTTCTATCTCTCTCTCTCTCTCTGTCTCTCTGTCTCCCTCAAATTTTCCATTTCGTCTCTTTCTCCCCCCCCCTCTCTCTCTCTCTCTCCAATTTTCTCTTTCGTCTCTCTATGTCTCTCTCTCTTTTTCCATTTTCGCGTGTATACTCTGTAAGTAAACATAAATTGTATATTTTGAATTATCATATCTCTCGGATAATCATCTATATATAAATATATTTTTAAAGAAATGATAACTAGGTTTAAAAAAGACTACTTATTAATTTGAAAGTGTATTACAAAATTGCATATGACATTTAGAAAATGGTAACAACTTATTTTACTATTTAAACGTTTTAATTGCACAATTAGAACATGTATTATTTCACGATTGTTTGAAATTAGAATCAGTAATTAATATAAAAAAAGATTGCTAAAAGTATTGATTTCTTTATTCTTGTATGTATTTATAATTTGTAAACTGAATTGTCTGAGTCTCCGGACTTTTTATTCAGTATGTTTTTATTTACAATAAAACCAGAATTGAACAATTTGCTACGACATGAACCAACATCTTGTTCGATCTCGGCAGCCGCTCAGGCGTCAAAAGCTAGGAATTGAATACCATGTGATGATTTGTCTAGTAAGATTTCCTAAATTTGGGTAAATATGAATTAAAATGTATTGTACCCTCTGATTGTATCACAAGGCGTATATATCATATTTCTTCTTCAGAATCAACTACAGCACAAGACACCACAACGATGTCTACGAAGGAGTCCACCACCTCACATCCTACCACAACTACTCGTAAGAAAACTTCATTTAAAGCATCTCTCTCCTCTTTCTCTCTCTATCCCTCCCTCTTTTTCTCTCTCTCATTCTATCTATCTTTCCTCTCTCTCTGTCTTCTATTTCTCTCTCGATTTCTACTTTATATGTTTTCTCACTTTCCCTTTTTTTTTTTCTCTCTCTCTGTCCAATTTTGAGATAAGATGATAATCGCTGGTAGCTTGGTTTATTTTTTTTTCAATACTAAAACATTGATTATCAACACGAATCCGAAACATAATTAAATAATATATTATGATATAGTATCAAAATTGCATAATCAACATTGTATTATCTATGTAATTATTTATGTCATCTTTACAGACCTAAAATATATAAAATAAATCTCTCTCCCCCTCTCTCTCTCTCTCTCTCTCTCTTTCTCTCTTTCTCTCTCTCCCTCCCTCTCTTCCACTGACCGAAAGCGTTTATTAATTTGTTTTCCCCTTTCCTTATTTTGTTCTTTTCGGCGCTTCCTTTGAGGGAGGCTTTTAACTTCTATTGTTGCAATTCATTGTTCATTGACATGCTGGTCATTGCCCATAAATACATTATGAATAGTCATATGATTTATAAAATCTAAATCCTTAGAATGTCTACGATTTGGAGCATGATTGAGCCTTTATTCTGACGAGAAGGCTCAAATGCACTAAATTTCTGGTTGTCAGTATTCTTATCACTTGAACCTATAGCAGAAATATTTCTGTTTTAGATGTCCATATCTAATACTCCCAGAATCGTAACGCTATATGATCGTATAGTGTGCGGTGGCCTTTACTTCTTTTGAATTAGAATTTTAAAATACAATTAAGACCAATGATTAGCCTAAAGGTAGGCCGAAACCAAAACAAATGAAAATGATAACAATGACAAATATTTAAAGACGTAGACGGAATAGAGCAGCAATCAATAACGTCTGTATCATAATCTTGGAATGATTAATTTGCCTATTTCTTAACCTTAAAGGGAGGCGTTACTACTTCAACCAGAAGGGATTAGACCGCCCAGCGAGCCAGCGAGGTCATTGTGACAGGTGGCTATCTCATTAACTCAGCTCTCATTTAACATAAGAAAAAGAGGATCATGGGGGACCAACAGGCACCGATTGGGGAAGTTTTCTATATAGAGGGAGCAAGTAACTTCAAGTAGGACAGTGTGCCTTTAATATATGTATTGATTCGGATCTATTCAGTTTTCCATACATTCTGCCCTACAAATTGTAATTGATAAATTATCAGCATAGTATTTTTTAACAAAATAAAGAGAAGGTTGAGGTCTGGTAAAGATGAACAATATTTTGTAAATTTTATCAATCGGTCCAGGTAATTCTTTTGAGGAGAAAAAAGCAACATATAAATGTCCCCTAACAAGGGTTGCTCCTTGAATGCCCTCATACTCGAAAAATGAAGGAAAATAGTTGAAAAGATTGGCCCAAATTTCATCTCAAATGTCCAATACCTATACTTATCTGTGGGCAATGGATATAATTGTCTGTAAATTTAGTCAAATCTTTTCTTTTTGATAATACCAACACTATCAATTATTCTTTTATATTACATAATCAATTGTTACAAACCATTCTTTCACAATTGTATAAATCAGATGTCCAGCACTTAATTTTGCTTTAGGTATCAGTGCCATAGTTCTGTTTCAGCTGCTTAATATACGTACAAGGGAAAGCCATGTGAATAAAGTTCCCTTCTTTCACCTATTCGTTTTAGAATCGACTGCAAAGATCTTTGTGACAGATAGAGATACCATGTACAAGATTTTTGTTGCAGACCTACAAGATGACCTATACTTCACTGACATACCATCCACTGAAAAACCCGGTTATATTACTTATGACTCCGTGGAGAAGAAAATCTACTGGACTGACACGCTGGAAGATGTAGTTTATCGTGCTGATGTGGATGGAGTAAACAGGGAGAGGCTCACTTATGAAAATGGCTATGGTAAAGTGTAAAACAATAACATATCCAAAGATAAGCTTTGAAATATGCTATGACGTAAGGATAAACTTGCTCCCTATCCAATGATTAACATTTAATACAGAATCATATCATAATCTAAATATATACGAATAAGAATGGTCAAGGAATCTGACACCATACGACATTGAAATTGAGCTGATTCCACAGCATATTTCCTTTATGAGAGGGATATCAAACTGCATAAAATGTATTAAGATTCATAAAATATATCATGCAATCTTTGTTTGTTCGTTTGCTTATTGAATGCTATTATATTCTGTCTATCTATTTCGGATCTATTAAAAAAAAAAAAAAAAAACTATTTGAAGTAAATCATATTTAGGACCCCCCCCCCCCCCCCCCCATTTCAAAAATTGTATAATTTATGATTTCATTTTAATCTTAGAACCACTAGGAATTGCGATCGCTGAATCTTCACGCATTCTGTACATCGCCTACAGAGGTTTAATGGAAATAACAACTGTGGATATTGGACAAGGTAGCGCATTTCCCAGTAGTGGGGCGAATTTTTTAACCACAACCTTTGACCCTGATTGTTTGGAGGTGGATGAGGAACAGGGGTAAGTTTATGACGTAATCATATAAATAGTTCGGAAGGAGGGGTGGGGGTTGTTAATTGACCCACCCAGACCCTACTTACGTAGTACCCCTCATAATCATACATACAAGTCAATTGAAAGTCTCTTGCTGTTTTGTATTCACTGTTTACGTGATTATGTGTTTATCAAATATATGATAATAATGATGATGATTTTAGATGATAGTAGTAATGGTGATGAGGATGATGACTATAACAATGATAATAATAATAATGATAATAATAATATAATAAAAGAAATAATAATAATATTTTTTTTTTAAATATTATTGAAATAACGATAGTAATAATGATGATAAAAAAGATATTTCATATAACAATCCTAATAATATTAATAATAACAATAATATGAATAATAATAATAATGACAATAATAATGATGATGCAGCAAGAACAGGGAATTACGCGGCTTTCCCTTGCTCCACGGCAAAACTTTAGGGGGCTCACACCAGTTTTACTCAAACGATAATGCAGGAAATATTTTATTTCTATCAATAGATACCAATACAATTTCGGTGAAAGGATAACGCCATGACAATTTATGTTTTTCTGATGTTGATGTGAATTGACAGGACACTTTTGATTTTTCAGATTTTTGTATTGGTCAGTGAAAGACAAGATCCTACGCAAACCTCTCAATGGATCTGGAATCACGCAGACTGTGTACAGTAACGTCGCTTTATCCAGAATCTCAGGATTAAGCATTGATCTCAGCCGTACGTATTTCATATTTAGAAGGGTTCAGTTAATACCCCCTTCACATACACGGATTTTTCTTACGAGTCCTTACGGACAGGGGCGGCCGAGCAACTTCTAAAGTGGGGTGGGGGGGGGGCACTGAGAAAAAGGGCACTTTCTGGAAAAAGGGCTTCTACAAAGGGAAATCTCAAAGCGAAAATATACAATTTTTAAGACATTGGTATATACCCCTACATTGTGATTACAATTATCAGGGATGATTTCAACATTTGCTTCGCAATTGGGTTTGATTGTCTACAAAACTGTTTGCGAGTAAGCGAAGCGAGCGAGGAAAAATGTTAAAATGTGTGAGGTCGCAGTGCGAAAAATTACATCTTATACAGAGGTAAAACCCCGATCCTAATGGGGCTATAAGCACATTCACCTAACGGCCGACTGAAGAGACCTTTGATAAGTAACATGAGTTTAGCATCTATAGATGCGTGCGAGCGTAGCGAGTTAGCTTTGGGGTAAATTGCTCTTAGTCGCTTGAAATTAGCTAGGGCGCGTTTAATGATGAGAGGAAAAGGGGACACTTATCAGGAAAGAAAAGGAACATGTGCCAAAGTACAAAGGTAATTATCAGAGGTGAGCATGGGGCACTTCTTACACCCTTAAAAGAGGCACTCACCAGGTATGAAAAAAGTCAGTCATGAGAATAGGAAACGGGCATTTGTCGACGGTAAAGAGGCCCCCATCAGATTTTGGTTGGGGCATTTATAAGATATTATCATTAAAGGGAATTTATCAGAGGTGAATTGAGGCATTTTCGCATGAGAAAAGAGGCAATGACCAGATATGAAATGAGGCACTTATGTGAATGAAAAGGGGGCATTTGTAATAAAGAAAAATGTGCATTAGTTAAAAGAAATGGGCACAGATCAGATTTTAAAGGGGCATTTATCGGAGGTGAAGGGGGCACCTATCTGAAGTGAAAAGGAGTAACTTATCGTACCTGAAAAGGGTCATTTACCAGAGAAGGGGCACTTATGAGAAGGGGAAGGGGCTATTTTTTAATGGGGAACTTATCTTTAGGAAAAGGGGCACTGAAAAAGGACACATGTGAAAATATAAGGTGCGCTTATCCGAGTTAAAATGGGGGCAGTTATTAAAAGGGGAAGGGGCACTTCTTACTAAGGAAAAGGGGCACTTGTTAAAGTAAAAGAGGCACGTACCTCTCAGATTTAGGCACTTCTCGTACCTAACTAGGGAAACTTATTAGACATTAAAAAGGGCACTTATAAGAATGGAAAATGGAGACTTATTGCAAAGGAAAATGGGAACTTGTGGAAGGAAAAAGCATGTCCAAATAAAAGTGGCACTTATCAGAGTTGAAAAAGTAAAGAGGCTATTTTACCAATTAATAGGGGTACTTGTCAAAGTAAAAGGGGCACTATTCCTATGTAAAAAGGGGCACTTCTTAAAAAGTTAAAGGGGCACTTTTCCTATGTAAAAAGGGGCACTTTAGCGTGCTTGAAAAAGTGGGGGGGGGCGCCTCTGCATACGGATCGCCAACTCGTAGTCAATCGCAAGCACCCGTAAAATAACCTGCTGTTATCCGTAAATAACTCGTCACAACTCGAACAACTCGCAGACACTCTTATACCCCCTTCAGATACACGAATTTTCTTCCTTACGGATTGCACAAATACACGGATCTTTCACGGATCCTTACGATTTTTTCCACTTTTACGAACGATTTAAGAGTTGTTACGAGTTATTACGAGCTATTTACGGGTTATTACAGATTATTACGGCAAATAATCAGAATTTGTTACGAGTTATCACGGATAACTACGAGCAACTAACGTGTTAGTTACGACCTGTTTACGTGTTATTTACGAGATAATTACGAGTCATTAGGATTTTTAACCAAAAAATAACAACTGAAAATAAAGTGTGCGAATTTGCAGATTTAACACCTTTCCCCAAACAGTTCGTAAGAATACGTAAAGTTTACGTATCTACACGTAACTACACGTAAAGTGCTCGTAATAACCCATAACAATCCGTAAAGCCATCGTAATACTACCAAAATGAAGTCGTAAACAACACGTGAGCAATCGTAATTAATCCGTAAACAAATCGTAAACTAACCGTCACAAATCGTTTAAAAAAATTGTTACAAGTCAATTACGGATTCTTGCGAGCAAATATACGGATGGTTATTAAAGTGTTGTTGCGAGCGGTTTACGAAACACGGATTTTCCTTACGAGTCCTTACGGGTCGCCAACTCGTAGTCAATCGCAAGCATACGTAAATAACTCGCTGATACCTGTAAATAGCCCGTCACAACTCGCAACAACTCGTAGGCACTCTTGAGGATCCGTGAAAGGAGAGGCACATTTTTTGACATGTCAAAAATCTTCTTACGAGTGTCCACGGATTGATTTCTCCGTAAATAGCTCTTAAATAGCTCGTAACAATCCCTAACCATCCGTAAACCGCTCGCAACAACACGTACCCATCCGTAAACTGCTCGCAAGAATCCGTTAATAACTCGTAACAGATTTTTGTAACGATTCGTTACGGTAAGTTTACGATTTGTTTACGGATTATTTACGGATTATTGCAAGCAGTTTAAGGATGGTTGCGTGTGCTTACGTGTCGTTTACGATTTTATTCGGGTCATTTTACGATGCCCTTACGGATTGATACGGGTTATTACGAGCATTTTGCGTGTAGTTACGAATACTTTACGAATAAATACGTATACTTTACGTATGCTTACGAACTGTTTACGATTTGGGGAAAGGTATAAAAGCTGCAAATTCGAACACTTTATTTTCAGTTGTTATTTTTTGGCTAAAAATCGTAAGGACTCGTAAATACTCGTAACTTACTCGTAACTATTCGTAACAACACGTAAACAGGTCGTAACTAACACGTTAGTTGCTCGTAGTTATCCGTGACAACTCGTAACAAATCGTGGACTGTTGCCGTAAATACATCGTAATAACTCGTAATAATCCGTAATAAACCGCAAACAGCTCGTAATAACTCTTAAACCGGTCGTAAAAGTGGCGAAATCGTAAGGATCCGTGAAAGATCCGTGAATTTGTGCGATCCGTAAGGACTCGTAAGAATAATCCGTGTATGTGAAGGGGGTATAAACGAATAATAAACTAACCCTAATAAATCCGCGTTCACATTTTTTGTTACGAGTCATTTACCGATTCTTGCAAGCAGTTTACGGATGGTAATGTGTTGTTGCGAGCGGTTTACAAGCTATTTACGGAACAATTAATCCGTGGACAAACGTAAGGGGAATTTTGACATGTCAAAAAATATGTATCTCCTTTCACAGATCTTTCCGAGTGTGTACCAATTGTTGCGAGTTGTGACGAGTTATTTATACCCCCTTCACATACACGGATTTTTCTTGTGAGTCATTACAGATCGCACAAATTCACGGATCTTTCACGGATCCTTACGATTTGGCCACTTTTACGACCAATTTAAGGGTTGCAATGAGTTATTACGAGCTATTTACGGTTTAGCAGGGCTCCCACTTAGCCCAGTTGGAACCTCGAGTTGTGGCGAGCTGGCGCGATCTTATGGCAAGCCGTTTTATTATTAATTGATATCAATAAATCAATTCTTGTTAATATCAAGAAATCAATTTATGGTGTAAATGGGGGTGTGCGATTTATCAAATTTTTGAGGGCAAAACAAAAATTAGTGTTGCTCACGCCCCCCCCCCCCCACCCCCCATAGAGCGAATAATCGGCCGGCGCGATTTTCAAATTTTCAGGGGCAAAAAAAAAAAAAAATGAGTGCCTCTTACCCCCTCCCCCCCCCCCCCCCACACCGCCCACCCCCCGCTTATCCACCGGCTGGTTGTTTCGCCGCTAAATATTTTCTCACGAATTGGGCCCCCTCTTTGGCCCCCTCCCCTGCCGCCGGCTGGATCCGCTCCTGCATTCAGTATATTCAATGTGAATGTAATCTTGTCTCGCCTTGTCTTCTCAGATTTGGATTTTTAATTGATAAAGATTGTTGTATGTGTTTTGTTATTACATTTTTATCAAGAGAATAATTTTCTTTGTTTTTGCAGGAGACCCACGACGCATATTTTTCTGTGACTATCGTGAGGAACGAACTTTCAGTATACCTGCATTCAGTATATTCAATGTGAATGTAATCTTGTCTCGCCTTGTCTTCTCAGATTTGGATTTTTAATTGATAAAGATTGTTGTATGTGTTTTGTTATTACATTTTTATCAAGAGAATAATTTTCTTTGTTTTTGCAGGAGACCCACGACGCATATTTTTCTGTGACTATCGTGAGGAACGAACTTTCTACAAGGACGTCCATACCACAATGGCTCACGAGCTCACAGAGTACATGAGTAATGATCCTAACATGCGAGATATAAGCTACTTCAATGGCACCCTCTACTGGGCAAAATACGACAAACCGAGTGCTATCGCTGTCATGAAAGAGTATGATCAAAACAGCCCATCATTTGACAACAAAGAAACCAGTGAAATTGAACAACCCTATCAATTGCTCATCATTAATTAAATCCATGATCAATATTTGACAGAAAATAGCCCGGGGTCTATTGTTTATTTGATTCAGCGCATTCAACGTTGTCATGTCATATATGACATGGAAAACTACCGAAGAAAAACAGCCGTTTTTTTCTTTTCGTTTTTGGTTTCTTTAATCTAAATTAAAGGCAACAAAAGTCATGCGCGTATTCGCACAGCTCACAGATATGTGAAACGTATTGCATGTTATCATTAGGTCATCTTAAACAAAACCCGCTGCAGTTTTGTCACCTCGTATCTCAACGAGGCTTTAAAAGACAAGGGGGCGGGGTCGGGTCATTAAGGACTTTTAGATTCGCACGAAGACAATGGGGATTGCTACGATCGACGTCCTTTGAACGCACTGCCTTGAATGGACGTCACACATTTCAGTCCACGCAAATCTAAAAGTCCTTATTTACACAAACTGTACCTACACATTGAGGAATAATTACGTTGTTAAATGTTGCTGGTAGAATATTTAATTTCGGACTTTTAAAAAACTCTCTACTCTCCATCACTTTGGATATGCTGGCCTAATCCCGAAGTGGCTACACATTATTGAGAGTGACATTTCTACTTATTGCAGGCTACATTTTCTAGAATGTATAGGCTAATGCTGAAATTTTCGGGGTTTGTTTGGAGGAACAATTAAAAAGATTCTTGTACATGTTATGTCTTGAGGTTGAGGTTTTGCTTTCAATTGATATATATTTCAATTGATAATATAATCATAATACAATTTAACCTCGAGATATGAACCGTAATTTTCAGACATTATTAGTAACAAGGCTGTATGCATGGTATAGGTGTATACTAGCTATCGAACTTTCCATACTCATAACTAAGATTTCTAAATATTGCTCCCCCCCCCCCCAAAAAAAAAAAAAAAAAAAAAAAAATGCATGAAAAATAAATATAGTCAAAAGTTATAATGTACAGAATCTGAATGCAGTATCGTCCATTCTTTTTAGGATGCAGAAATGTAACTTGAATTATCAAATTATATACCTATAGGTAAACCGACTAGAGACACTTGTGTACAAATCACTATCAATTGTGTGTTATTCATATAAAATACTTGTACATAGTATTTCAGTATATCGACAAGTTATTTTCTTCAAATTTGTTGTTCATAGGTGTTGTTGACGATGACGAAGATCTATTCGTCTAAAAAATTGACTGTGTGAACATAAATATACCTTCATCAGTTTTAATATTTAATATTTTGAGTGGGATTCGTTTATATATCTATTGTATGTACAACAGTACAAGTATATATATATATATACGTATGTATCATGTAGAGTGCAAATTATGTATCTTTATGTGAAAAATGTATTCAATCATAATGAACATAAATTGCTTCCTAGTCTTCTGATAGTACAGATGATTGGTTATGTTATATTGTTATCGTGTTGATATTATAGGCCTTTGTGTGCTCAGCATCGGTCAGACTTCATTACATTTAGAAATATGACTTTTACGGATTTTAAATATTTGCATTTTGTTGAAAAAAGTTACATGATATACGCTTTTCCTATTTTGCCGTTGCTTGCTGTGAGATGGAATTAAAATGAACGTGATACCCCTTAAAAAAAGAATATTCATTGTAATGATTGGGCATTATGTTTTGAAACCAAATAATTCTATGCGGTTGGAAGAAGGTTAGCAAAGAGGAAGTATTTCCAAACAAAAGTTTGCTCGACAGTTGCATAGTGCGCACAGAGGATTAGGCACGAGAAAAGAGAGAGAGAGAGACAGACAGACAGACAGAGAAGAAAAAAGGAGAAAGAAGATGAGAAAGGGAGGAAAAGGGAACAAAAAGAAAGACAAGGAGAAAGACCCCCCAAAAACCAAAACAAAACAAAAAAAATCAACAACAAAAAATCAACAACAAAAAAAATCAAAAAAATCAAATCAAACGATTGGAAAACAGTGGAATGATACTTTCATCCCAAGAGGTTGGAGATTGCTGAGATGGGGGAAAATGCGTTTCTCTCTTTCCTTCTTGGCCGCATCTTACTAGAAATCATCCATGAGGGGGCTTACTGAGGAGTAACTCGTGTTTTGTCACCCTCATATACATATACACACATAGGAATTTGAATTTTGAATTTGAACTTGAATTTATTAACAACAACACATCACAATAAGGCCTAAAATAAAACTTGTTGTATTGCCCTTTGCGACCGACCCAAAAATCTGAAAATCTACGGTCGGCATTTTTAAAAAGTTTTTTTTTTTAACCGTTTTTTTAGATTTTTAAAAAATATTAATGAATAAAAAAAAAGGATTTTGTTTGTTGGGATAAATGGGATATATTGCATAAAATAAAATCATTCCCAAATTCTCTCTGACTCGTCTTCTGCCCTAGTTTCAAAATCCTACTAGCGTAAACATCTCGATCAACACAATATTGCAAACCATGGATTTTTATGAGTTGGAAAAGATATGAATGGAATGATGACGCTGAAACACAGCATTAAAAACTGAGAAATATTAGCCAAAAGAGGGCGGAAAAAAAAAGAAGAAAAAAAAAAACATTCATAACTGAAAAAATATCGGCCCAAAGAGGGCGACAAAAAAAAGTTTAAAAACAAAATATTTAAAAACAATTTCGATCGACCGACCCATGTTTTGGCACCCAAAGGGCAATACAACAAGTTTTTATCTTAGGCCTAAAAAAAAAATGACAGTGCATATGAACAATCATACGATGCAAAAAATAATACTGATACATGTCTATATAACATAAGAGTAATGTCGATTGAACAGTAATGGTTTATATTTAGACATACATCTGCATACTATTAAATGTACAAAAGATATACGCAAATATGTGTATTACTATATTTAGGTGAAGTTCTTAATGGGAAATAGAAGTTAGCACAAGTGCTAGTCGAGCCTATTTCCATTCTTTGGCAAGATTTTAGGGTACAGTATGTATGTATGTAAGGGCGTATGTGTGTGCGTGCGTGTGTGTATGTACGTGGTGAGCGAAAGTACGAACTGCATCCTATCCTACCCATACCCAAGACAGCCAATGCATCCGCTGCTGCACAGAGTCTCTACCAGCTGAGCTCCAGGCGGTTGGGTCTGGCGCCGACGTCTTTCCTAATATGGTAGAGTGGATTGCTGGGTACCTCGTTTCGTCTTGGGCCGACCTCTCCACTCGGAGAGATCTAACTCCGTGCGTCAATGTACAGATAGGCTTCCACGTCACCATTCAATTCAAACTTGTGTTTCTTGTTGCAAAGATGGAGAATCAATCTTAAATGAGGCTGCACCAAAGAAACGAACTATAAATTCAATTTGAGAAAGGATAATTTTAAATTTAGCTGAAAACTTTCATTTTTGTTTTTGTTTCTTTTTCTTGACTTGTTTAAATTGACATTCACGCTGCCTATTGTGTATTTTTATGCCGTTTTATTGCTCGATTTCCAGATGTTTTCCCTTTGGTAGTGGTACACTTTGAAATCAATAGAACATTGAAAAGAAAAGAAACTTAAACTATCTCAAACAATTTCTATAAAAGCACAAACGCTGTCGTTATTATTCAATATATATTTTTTTTAGGACCTACGATCAATCTCTACAAAACAGTAGCTACTCTTTATTTTCACAGGTATATCTTAGTACATTGCATTTATATGCAATGGTATATCTCGGTACTTTGCACTATGCAAGTGGAAACGAAAATCAAATTTGATTGGCATGGACTGCTAGTCGAGAGAGAGAGAGAGAGAGAGAGAGAGAGAGAGAGATACATAGGTCACAGTATTACACTCAATCATGCATGGATGACATCAAAGGTTTATGGGAGGATGTTGTCGGCGATTTCCTCTTTTCTCATCACTAATCGCTGCAGATTGTTTGAATGAAAATGTTCCAGCCAATATCTCGATCTCTTCTAGTTCACGAATTCCAATACAGGGCGGCTCGGAACTCCTAACTGCTGTTTCTAGACTTTATTGTGTTAGGAACAGTAGTGATAGTTCATTGCAATTAAACCCTCTCCCCCTTTCCCCCTGATTTCCCACCTCACCCCTCCCCCGATTGAGATGGTACCCTAGATACTCATAATAACTTGATATAGCTTCGAAATGTCATGACAATACCTCGACACCAGTGCCTTCGTGTATCATTACATTTTGGCTAACTCGATGAACATGAAACATTGAGCTTTGACATGAAATCACTCGTGTGTAAGTTCTTATGTTATCTTCATAATGATGTTTGACTTCAAAACATTTTATATGAATAGCCTTATATACCCCCTTGTATCAATCTCTATCTATCTCTCTCTTTTCTTTCTTTCTTTTTCTTTCTCTTTCTCACTCTTTCTCCCGCTTGCCCCTGCTCTTCCTCTTTCTTCCCCTTTATACACCCATATCACTTCTTCCATTTCTCACTCTCTGTTTATTCCCCTCTTCTTTTATACCTCTCCCCCTCTCTCTCTCTCTCTCTCTCTCTATCTGTCTCTCCGTCTCTCTATCTCTCCCTGCCTGCCTTAAGTTCTCTTGTGCAATTTTCTCTCTTTATTACATTTCGTATCAAAGTTGCTGGGAGTGGAAGTGGGAAAAAACATCATTAACAACATTTAATTAGATTAGAGATAAATCGGACAAAGAAAAAGAAAACTTTTGGAAGTAAAAGATCGGTAATAATAATATTAATAGGCTTGTGTTCCGTCCAAACAATAACAAAGTTACCCATCGAAAATCTACTTTTTTATCCTTCAATTTCTACATTATTATTTTATTATGGGACAGCTTGTGAATTCATCTGTAGTTGAATATCAAATTGCTATTTATGCATAAAAGCTACCACTAACTTCAAATCGTACAAACGTTCGCTTTATTATTAGTTTGGACATTCATTATGAAAGTCTAATCAACGTCCCAACATAAATTAGATCGTTAAGCTTAACAATCATGTATGCAATGAAAACGAAACGAAGCTCGCTTTGAGCAAAAAATAATTGGATTATTAAAAATGTAATGATATGGGTATTTATCAATCAGAAGAAAGTATACTCACAAATTTTAATGCTTGCAAAATTTATCCTTTTAATAATGAAGGAGGCGCGATAGCTCAGTTGGTAGAGCAGTGGTCTCGTAATCCGGTGACCCGGGTTCGAAACCAAGTCGATGCGCTAGTGCCCTTTGGTAAGGCATTAATCCTCATTACCAGGTCCTTCGGAGTGGACCGAAAGCCGTCGGCCGTCTGGTTGCTTACTTACAAGCATTTATGCTTTCTATAGCAGTCAGGTAAAATAACCATAACCACAAAATAAAATGATATATAGGAAGAATAGCAAAGATTATTAACGTTTGGGAATGGGAATATAGTGACTTCGTTTAGTACCGTTTTCATCAAATTTAGTGAAGTGCGAATGAGTGGCTTTTGGATAGTGTCAATACAAAAAAAAAGGCAGAATCTTTATAAGTGAGTTTAGGGGACACCTAATGTAGTTATTACCACTTGATATACATAGATTTTAAATTAAGATATCATTCATTCAGAGAGAGAGAGAGAGAGAGAGAGAGATGGTGGACGTGAGAGGGTATACTCTGTGTTTAGAATCTTAAAGAGAGGATTTGTGTAGAATAGGGGTTAGGTAATGGCGAGTTAAATATAGTCTGTCATTCTATTTTTGTACAGTGTGATGTTATAGGGGCGTTAGTCTCATCTTTTTGGAATGGGGAGGGGATGATGACAGTCGTCAGAAATATACCAATATTCAAGGGGGGGCCACAATGTACCTCCAAATCATCCATGCAAGGATCGATGTCCTTGCAATAATGTCTCTTGTAATTGTTCTGTGTTATAGTAGAGGGGCGTCAATCTTTGTTTCTTCTTCAGGAATAAAGGGGGGGGAGGGGGGGGGGTAAATGAATAGAAGCATGTATTGCATAAAACATACATGCGATATCGATATGGGGGCTGCCCCCATGTTTGTAAGGGTCATTGCTCATACAACTATATCAATGGTTTCAATGACGTGATCTGTTGCAATTTAAAAAAAATAGACTTAAAAAATAGCAAAGTCATGAAGCACCGCCGCCCTTTGCAATCACATCGATCTGGCTACTCCCATAGACCTCAACAAAGTTACGCTGGGAATGCGAGATACCAAGCGGGTTGTATACCACCCAGTACATGCATAGTAGAACCAAACCCTCTCGCGCACCGTTCTAATGGACTCGACCATCTCGAACGACGGGTAAACAAAGAGTACCTCTTCTTCGCATTGGAGTCTGCCCATCCCCATCCTCGCATCGCTGCAATCAGTTGACACAAGTTATTTCCAAGCCTTGTCTATCTATCTGCGTGTATAATCAAACCAGCACAGCAGATAGCCATCGCCTCCGCCTGGGCCCCTACCTTAAACTTGGATTACTTCAAACGCTCGGTTAACAGGGGTTAAGTGAAAACTCATGCGCCCGGGTAGGGAAAACTAAATCCGCTATCCACCCGGGCGGGGAAACGTAAACCGACCCCTATACTCTACGTCTAGATCTAACGCTGACGAAAAGTTCACCCGGGACAAGTTTCGGGATATTTGCAGCAAGTTTAAGAAGTGAAAAGTTACTGAAGGATTTGGCAGACGCCATCTTGAATTTGTCTACCTTGTGACGGAGGCTTACATAGGAGTAACGCACTAGACATGGTGAATATGGAGGAGATGGTGAGAGTCCGGATGACTGGTGGTCCACCCTGGGGTTTTAGACTGCTTGGTGGAATAGAACAAGGTCTACCGGTGTCTGTATCCAAGGTAGGCAAATACCAGTACCATTATCATAATCGAAAACACCTTTCCATCATCCAATCATCAGGATTACATCCCTCCAAGGAACCGAGTCATAAGAAGCTTCATAATTTTCCTTAGTCAGTTTTGTAGCTCTATCCCGAGATGTTTGTCGTTATGAGTCTGGAGATATCTTTGTTTTCTACTTTTAAAAACCTTTTTAAGGGTGAACACTCTTTTTAATTTAATCATATTTTTAGATAAAATATAATAATGTATTAAAAACTACCAGACAATACTAAGTTTAAAGGATGCTAAAACGAACAGCATTATTTACGCCAAAAGAGGATTACAGTATTTACATTTCAAGCAGGATTTCAAGATATATAAGAACTAGTCAATTACGTAAGATATTTTGGCATAACATCAAGTTCATTTTTAAACATCTTTTGCACATTTTAAGTTAGAGGCTTGTACATTTACGTATATTATTGTTTTGAATGGCATTATGAGTATTCTGTGGTATGTATTCTGAGGCGCGAAGCGAAATGGCAAATTTGTAGCTGTTGTTACCGTGATCGAACATCGTATCGATAGCTGAACAACAATACACCGATCGTCTGACTCGGAAAACATCATCTACATGTACCAACTGAATTACCAGATGGACCTTCTTTCGGATTAGTGCACGTTGGCAATCAATAACTTTGGTCGTTGACATTCACGTTAAACACTTTATTCGTTTTATCTTCATTCTCACTATCTTCTTCTATATCTTCTTTCTCCTTCATTTCTACTTCTTCCTAATAATTATACATTTTTCATGATTAAATGACAGATGCCATATTTTCTTTTCTCTAGGTTGTTATATTAATTTGCAAGATTATTACTTTGGGATGTTTTTACAAATTTTTTGTTCGTACTATATATATATCTGACTATTTACCTGCTGAGTTAGTATAGATTATTCTCTATTTACGATATTGCAGTGGCTCATGTTTCTTAAAAATAAATAATTCAGCATTGTAAACAAACAATGTATTATTTTCGCATTTCTTGGGCGGATTATGATAACTGATTGAAAAATGTATTTGTTAATGTTACGTTTTCAGAAAAGACGTAGAAACCTAGAAAAAAGATGATTTCAGAATTATGCTTCTATGTGAAATAATTGTATTTATCAGACCTATCTGCACAGACTTATTATTAGTTTGTCGCTTGGGAATGGACATGTTAGTATGAAGGATGCATTCATATATACATGTAGACGCCATTTGGGGGGGGGGGGTAGGGGGGTCCCAGATCTCCTCAGTGTGTATCCCATTACTTCGTAATTAGCTAGATGACAACACATCTTCTGCTGGAAAAAGGAATTCAATCGCTGAATGTAAACTTGTTCAGCCTTGACTGCGTTTGGCATCATGCTGGTTCAGACTGCATACCATTCAAAACAGTCTGCTAGCTTCAGTGCACTTGACCGTCGAAGACAAAACGCTTTGCTTAGAACAGGCCTAAATGTTGTGGAGCTGTTTTTGTCGATCCATTGAAATATAGACCTATTCGGACGCTTTACTATAACGAATACAATACTGATTGAATTATTGACAGGCCTGTTTACATTTCTATCACATTCAAACAGGCAACAGCGATGGAAGGCGTGGTTAGATGAGAAAATCAACAGTGACATTTCCTCACAGAAAAAAGACGTAAAAGAATAATCGAATCGCTCTTTAGTAACATTTTGGTACATTGCTTTGAATGAAAATATTACAAACTTATAGGATTTTAACAAAAACGAACAATTTTGATTGTTTAAAAGTATACATAAAATGATTTTGATTAAGCTTTGTGCATGATTATGAACACAAATTTTATGTGAAACTTTTTTTATGAAGCCATCAAATACAAGCACATTTTATGATCATCATTCCCTTTAAAAATAATGACAAAGACCTTGTGTTAAATCGCAAAACTAAAGTTTTAAGATACATTTTAAGGAATAGATCATTCTATATTTTGTATTGTCGTGACTATCCTCTTGAGTTAACTATAGCTTCTTCATTACCTTTAAACCTCGTAAATATAGCTTCGATTTGTCATTCTCTCACACAACTTTATCATAATCTCTGCCTAATTTTTGTATATATTATGTACTTGACACATCTTCTAAATCCCGAATGGAAGTGTTTTAGAGCTAGCTTGACTGATGCCCCAGGTCTAGTGTTACCTATGACCTTTAACAGCACTGTGGTTCACCTTTAAGGTTGAGATATATCTTGATTAGAAGAAGGCTCAGCCATTTTATCATCATGATCAACGCGTAATACGAAACATGCGACTGTATTTCTGGGTGTTCCATTTGCCCTATGCCACTGGTAAATAAAAAGATAAGGAGTGGTTCACACCTTACTCTATCTTGACCATTGGTGGAGTTACGGGGGCGGGGAAGGGGCATGTGCCCCAACTGAAAAAAAGAAAGACAAAGACAAATACGATCGCGAATACTTTCGAAATACCATCCAAAGACAATTTCAATAGCCTTGTCCGTTACCTATTGTCATGTGAAAACATTACAATGACGTATTACATTATCCGATTCTTTTCTGTTGGATATGTTGAGGGTACTAGGGGACTTTTCCCCTTTTTAGTTGATTTCTTTGCGATCGCTTTGAAAAAGAAAAGAAAGAAGAATAGAGATAAGAAAAGGGGAGAGGTGGAGGGGAGGGGACTTGACAAAATGATACTACGACCATGGACCTAATACGATTGCTACGACCTCCTCTACACTAGCTCTTCCCGAATCGATTGCATTGTTAACTTGCCTGCTGTCTACCGGTGCTACCCCTCCCCCTGATCAATGTCTGGACTCATACTATGCCATTGACTATAGTGCTTACATAATGTCACGATAGTAGTAGAATTTAACGGTTCGGTTTTCACAAGAGTCTGTTGCTTGCTTAACATGGCGTCACATTCCATTTAAGACCATCACAGGTTGACGAAGATATTGTTTTAATTCAACTATACGGATCTTTTTACAAGATTGGAATTAGGGGAAAAGTTATAAACTTGATCACAATAATGTTCATCTTATTAAAGTGAAAAAATACACAAAATTATTGTGTCATTAGTAATGTGGGTTTCTTTCAAAAGACTGTTTGCACGACAATCATCATCCTTTAACATGCCCAAGTCACTGGCCCTATGTGTGACTGTATACACAGCCTGTCTTAACACTTGAGCGGTGTTTACCTGTGATAATACAAAACGTGTTGTTTATTTCTCATGCCTATTTACGGATGATACCAACTCAAACATTGGATTATTTGTATTACACCGATTATCGTTCCGTAGTCTATAATGTACAGTGTGTATACGGGCTTGGTATGTGAGGGGCAAGTTACAAAACGCGTCGTATGTCCGCTGTCCATCATATCGGTGGCGTTTTTTCACAGGCGTATCCAGACGAATCTAGCATGAACCCTCATTTGTAGCCAACATATACAATCATTAAAAATCCCTAGAACACGATTTTCAGTCAACAAATGGGATTTCGTTATCTTGTTATCAAATGCTAATGCAGCTCCTCTTTCTCTCTAGCTGATTAAAATAGAATGTCTTGTTCATATAGTCTTGCCATTCCAGGGTGATCAATCTTCTCTAAAAAGGTATAGACCGGTAGTGGTAAAATTGCGGTTCAAGGGTTTTGGGTGCAAAATATCCATTCAATATTGTTTAGATATTGCCTTCAGAGGTGGCAATACTTCAACCTAAACTCGCAAAAAAGCAGAAATATATGCCCAAATGTTCAATGTTGAAGTGCATTCGCAATACTCTATCCAGGCCGGATTGATATGATAATTTACCAAATATATAAATTAGTAGGCGGTTTCCCGGCAAAATTGGTATCATCACGTATTGGTCAAAACATATTCTTTCACATGATTGGTAATAAGAGCTTCCATTTCATTTTTTGAGAGGGGGGCGTTTCCAAAACCGGTCTATACCTTTAATATCCTTTGGTATCTCTGATATGGGTACGTTTAGTGCTCGATCGGTCCTATATATCTATAATTGGTGAAGACCGTAGTATTAAAGCTTAATTTCTATTTCAATATCATTCATCTGTTTATGCACAGATCGAGTGACAGTAAATTTGTTTGTAAGTTATAGGTGAAAATTGTGGGGGGGGGGGGGGGCGTTGCATATTGAATTTGGCAATATTCGTATTTAGACAGCAAGGTGTTAATTTTAGAGCCCCATCAATTGCAAAAAAAATGAAGTCGTACGTATCTCTCTATCTGTCATCATATCTCCATTTTCACTCTCTGTGTCCTAGCTCATAACTAATTGACTGACTGTATTTCTGCCTTTCTGTCTGTCCTTCTGTTTATATAATGTATCCGATTGCCCATGTCTCTCTCTCTCTCTCTCTCTCTCTCTCTCTCTATATATATATATATATATATCTGCCTCTTCCTATACTCTTTGGCCCGAATTCACAAAGCAAGGTATGAGCTCAGACCAAGGTTTGAGCTCAAACCTCCTTTTGTTTCGCCAAACCTCCTTTTGTTCTTTACAAACCAGGTTTGTAAAAAACGCGTAAAACGCGTCATATGACGTACGAAAACCAAGGTTTGTCGACAAACCTCCTTTGTGAATTCGGGCCATTGTCTCTAAGGTATAGTTTGGAGCCAGAAGGGCGTTAACTCATATACTTTAACACAGAGTTAATGTCCTTCTGGCTCTGAACAGGCTGTATCAAATCCGCTTCCACACTTGATTTTATCAATTAAGTTTCTCTCCTAAATTGTCCCGAGGTTGGTATAGTCCCACCTATCTGTTTGTATTTCTCTGCTTCTCACCTCTTTCTATTCTTATCCCATTCACGTACAGTGAAAGCGATTAGTGCAATGTGAAAACCCCTTGAACCCCTGAGTAACATGACTAATAGCCAATACTACATCAGAGAAACGCGATGACATGAAATCTGCGTGTAACTCTGTCCCCTCGGAGATACCATAGAGTGTAACCGCTCTGGTATGTCGTAGGTATACTGTACAGTGCAGGCGAGTGTTCTCTCTCTCTCTCTCTCTCTCTCTCTCTCTCTCTCTCTCTCTCTCTCCATCTCCTTCCCTCGGTGAACTCCGAGGAATGTGCCACATCTCCAATTTCATCACCACATGGGCCTGGGCATGGTAGGGTGTTTGCGAGAGGGGTACACGGGAGACTGTACAATGACTGGTGAAAAGTTTCCAACCTTGCTCAAGTTCATATAACTTGTTCATGTTCATGTAGAATTTGATATAATTAGATGATTGCTACTTGCTCCATAATTGATAACTCAACAGCTTCGAAGGTCGACGAGTAATTTTTGAGGATGATAGATTCAACCATTTAAAGGTACGATGTCCCATTTGCAGGCCATACAAATGAAAAGGTTAAATTACAACGGCATTTGAAAGACAATACTAATTTAGAACTTCCTCAAAATGAAAGGGCTTGAAAATGGCTTTTAGTGGGAAAAGAACGACCATTAGTTGTCGAATTGACTTTAGCGATTGCAATCTTATAAGTAATAGTCTGATTTTCAGACCCTTTTACCGAATGGTCGTTCGTTTTGTGCTGCACAAAGATTCAATCAGTTTAATTTTGGTCATTACAAGTAGTGGGTTGTTGATGTAATCATGTGCTCATGTACCTGTTACAGCTCATTTTATGTATGTTATTACCAAAGAAAAAAAAAATGTCAGTCAGTCACTCAAAAGTGTCTGACATTGAAGTCTAGAAAGTAAACGGGTTTCCTTGCATAATTTGAATACTATGACACTTCTAATGTTTAAATTTCACAAATAGGACATGCATGACACATTCATAATTCCTGCAAAGTTCGACAGAATTTGATGTTGGCTGCAAAAGGGACATAGTATCTTTAATGTTAATGAGAGAGAGAGAGAGAGAGAGAGAGAGAGAGAGAGACTCTTTTTTGAAACTCCTACAGTTCTGTATTTCTCTGCCCCGCTTTATTGTCTATATAGTCTACCTTTCAAACAGACGATTATAAGTGATGAATGTTAGGATAAAAAGATGGACCCCTCTGGATCATAACAGCTCTAAATAAAAGGATAAACCCCTCCAAAAAGTGCGCGGGGTAGGGGGCTTTGTCACGGTTATGATCGTTATTGATAGTTATGATTATTGCAAGTTCATGAATTCCATTCGAGGCTATATGATGCAATGATATAAGTACTACTACATGTATGTGCATGAAAAGTGCGAACATTTTATTGTTATTAATTCATTCATAACACGCCATGACAATTTCACGGTCCATAAATTTCTTTCAACTTTGAATTTGTGATGTCATAAAATGACGATCATAAATCTCTTTTGCGAATTCATGTCCTTTCACATTCAACCATAAAGGTCTGTAGATATTCTCAGTTTCTCACATGCATTCGAGTTATTTAGTGGGTTGAACTTAATTATAAAGGGTTTAACGGTTGTACAATATTACGCAAGATATTATTTAGCATTGGAAAAAACAACTTTAAATGTGACCTGGGTCCCGTCTTATAAAGAGTTGCGATTGATCTAGGTCAATCGCAAGATTGCAATCTCCTATTTCTTACGTACATAGTTACGATTTGTATCAATCGTAAATGAGTTACGATTAATCGCAACTGTTTATTAGACAGGGCCCAGACTCTAATGTATAGGTTGGCGTGGTGCTCTGTTATCTGGACATTAGTATCACCTGTCAATAAAGTAATACCACAATCTCCGTCATAAGAAAAGTGCATT
This sequence comes from Strongylocentrotus droebachiensis, assembly GCA_035222895.1. Lineage (NCBI taxonomy): Eukaryota > Metazoa > Echinodermata > Echinoidea > Camarodonta > Strongylocentrotidae > Strongylocentrotus > Strongylocentrotus droebachiensis. The sequence continues at coordinate 46,035 of JAVYIG010004404.1, forward strand.
AGAAAGGTTCACCGTGATATATATAAAAATAACACCAAGTCAGATCTAATAAATAAAAAATTCGGTAATCCAAAAAAGTATTTATCATTAACTTAGTGTGTAGGTTAGAGTGAAAAGTTATGTGTGTATGCATGTATATTCTTTTGTTTTGAATTATTTCTTCTGCATTCCATATAAATACAACTATTTTCGTTAACATAAGAAATATAAAATACTAAGAAGTACTTTCTGACAATTAATCATGAATAAGCAAATATACACAACAATTATTATAGAAAAAATATCAGATAAATTGTCAAGTTATCATATCTCATCAAATTTCATCAAAAAGTATTTGCAAAAGAAGAACTTTTCATCCTACAATAGTTTAAGCATATTAAAATATGCAGGATTTGCAAAGTGTATCGGACCACAGGAGCTTTTTCCCCCAATTTCAATCGTAGGACAGAATAGGCCGAGACCATTTTCAGTTTTGTAAGATATAAAAGGTAAAATTGTGTGACTTTAATTTTCAATCTTTGAAGAGGGTTATTTGTATACAAAAGGACCGTCAATATACTGTTCGCCGCAAACAAAATAATGAATTATAATTTAAGGATAATTATATGGGGGCATTGTCGTGACTATCTGGGATGAGGTTTGAGCAAATTTGTCTTTCCTGCTCATACTATGCACATCCATTAATATTGTTTTGATTCGAGTATTTGGTTGAGTACTTTTGTGATAAAACCCCTATATTTTTCATATAATTATAATTAAGGCATACTACGAGGGAACTAAAATCAAGAATCACATGATTAACTAAGTCTTGCATTCTTCTGATTTTTCTGTCATCAATAATTAAGAAATCCCAGTATGTTATAGTCTCAGAGCTTGCGTACAGATGTAATACAAGCTGACGAAATACTTGGACTTAATTGAAGTGGCCCATGACACGTACTCAGCGGGCATTCCAAGGCAATTATCAGCCCCACCGTGTGGGCCTACGCAGTGATAGAGAGAGGGGACCAGTAGCAAAGGGCAAATCGAATTGGCCTCTCATTGTTTACGATAGAGGAAAGCATGTCCACAAACAAGCTATAACGGGACTATGTAGGCTGGGTAAATAACTACATTGTCAGATAGAATATTGCAGAGAGAGCATTCACGCCATTGGTGTATGTCTAAATGCCTTGTCATGCTAGACTATCTCATGAGCAGGAGTCGTGTTACATCTTAAATGCAGTGATAAGGCTAGTAATTGAATTGCCATATATTGAATTGAGTCTTGTATCCCCTTAAAAAGGTGCTATATAAATTAAATTATTATGTAAAACAGCAACGAAAATGGTATACATTTTCAAAGGTTTTGCTTTACTTTTCTTTTGTCCATTTCTTTTTTTTTTTAATTGGAGAGGGCCCTTTAGACGGGCCTTTAGATAGTAGATACACGGATATATGATGTATATGAATATAAATGCGAAGATATCTTAAATGCGAAGATATATTATATACACAGTTTTTAATCATTGTGATTAACCGTTTCAAGATCACAACACCTTTCAAAACGGGTTACCCATAAGCTGTATTTAAGATAGGAATAAATATATGCGGTTGTATACGACACTTGCTCCTGCGACATTGCCTCGCGTCAATTTCTGTATTACCTGACTTATAAACCCCGGACCCAGCTCTGTACCAACCCCAAGCATATGATAACAATAATAATCTGGATTTATAATACGAAATACCGTCTTTAATCGCTAATACTGATATCATTATCCCTGGCATGGGATTTGTTCACGCACAATGTGCACCATCTCCACTCCTTGGGAAGTTTTCCTACCTTATGTTCACTGCGAGGGCATATGACAATTACTTACAGAAACTCATCCTACCAGGTATCCATTTCTCTCCTGGGTATGGAGTGGAAAATGTAGACTAATGTGTTGCCAAAGGACATGGGAGCCGTGTCGGGGATCGAACCTACGACATTATGCATTTCTATTTGCTTAAACCACTCGACTATGACAAATCTACTGGTATAACACATTACCTAAACGAAATAAGGCCTTGAGCAATTATTGTCGCAGGAGTAAATGTCAGTTAACCACTGTATCATACATCCGCCCCCCCCCTCCCCCCCCCCCCCCCACACTCATTGTTATTTAGGGTACGCACATGCATGTTCGCTCCTTTGAAAACACCCCCTAAGTCCGGTGTGTAAAGTCAATACAGGCCGATTTTGTGTGTGTTAAAAGCCGGACTTTGCTGCGTGAAAAGTCCCCTTTACCGGACATTTTTGGAACATGCCTGCGGTCCCCCCACCCGTTCCCGGAGTGGGGAGGGGGGGGGGGGTATGCACATAACTATAATACAATGATACACATTAACAATGGGGAAGAGGAGAGTCGATGTTTCTCTCTCTGTATTTTTTTCTTCATTTTGATATCTAACGTAGATAGTAAAACAGTATGATTTTGGATTTTTTTTTTTTTGAAGTTCGACTAAATTGCCATATATTTGGGCAATAATTTAAAGCTGCTTACTTCTAATGAGGTTATCAACGATTCTAACAGACTTTAAAATTCCGAAAAAATCCGTTCAAAGTTTATTTCCACTCAAACAGTAAAACAATAGAAATAAATATACAGATGAATATTTTAAGCATAAACATCGATGACAACAATTTATAAAAAGGTTGACATGTATCAACAAAATATTTGAAAATGCACAGTGCACAAGCACTTAAAATATGGACAGGGGTGGGATTTGGATTCAAGACTGTTAGCATCTTAATAGTAATTTCAATTTTTGCCCTTGTAAACAGAAAAAAGCAGCCTGAAGCGATTTCAAGAGCCTTTTGAGTCACCTATTGAAATAAGCGGACGTGACAATGTCATATGACGTAATCCGAACATGATACATAAAGAAAATAAGTTGATTTCTTGAATGTCTTTGCGATTCATGTTCTTTATCAATATATTGTATGAACATGAGCCTGGCGTAAAGAAAGTTATGTGATCTCAAAAACATGCTGCTTGGCATTCGAGCTCATGAGCATAGAAATCAGGATCTAACAGAAATGTGATCCCTTTTCATTGTAGCAGCGTGCACTATGACGCAAATAATAATGACACCGTCCCTATCTCCTTTCCCTATCCCGCAGTTACTGGCACAGTCGTATAAACACAATGTACATTCTCAATACTTGGAGACATGGAAACATGCTATGCGCCTACGTCTTTTAATACGAGTTATCTTAGTAAGATGGTAAGACCTTTTGTAGGTTGGTGGAGATGACGTAAAATATGAAATGAAAGTGAACTAGTTTTAGACTTGGTATCACGACTTTCGTATTATCAAACGCACTCACAACTTTCCATAACCCAATACGATCAAGGCCGCCAATGTCGTTAACATTCATGTGCATGTACAAATGGAGCATATTCTATTTAAAATTGTAAGTCTAAGGGCCACATGTAATTAATGTAGTCGTAAGGTTTTAGTCGGCTATATGCTCTCAAAGACTGATTACTTTCACGTTTCTGTATTTTGATGTTGATCGAGGATTGTATTACTTGATTGCTATAAGTAAGCATGTATTATGCTTGTAAGTAAACAACCAGGGGACTGACGGCTTTAAGTCCCCTCCGAGGGACTTGCTAATGAAGATTAATACCTTACCAAAGGGCACGAGCGCATTGACTTGATTTAGAGTCCGGGCCCTCCCGATTACGAGACCACTGCTCTTCCACTGAGCCATCGCACCTCTTTGAATTGATCAAAACATCTCCTTTTCAAACTTTAATTCCTCAAGTCGTATATTTTATGTATCTTGACAGGCCTTTATGTAGGTTCAGGGACGTCAACGGGGGTGAACAGATGCTCCTGATAATTTGTCCATAATTAAGTGTTTGTACCATTGAACGCCATCTTCCGATTAAATAGTACTCCGCTTCAAGGAAGAAAAAGAAAAAGAAGAACAAGAAAGAGAAGAAGAAAAAGAATAAGAAGAAGAAGAAGAAGAAAAACTTGAGAAGAAGGAGAAGAAAAAGAAGAAGAAGAAGAAGAAATACGTAGGACTAGTACTGTGGTTCTAATGGATCTAATTATTAGTGGGATGTTGAAGTTGATATGGGAAAGTATTCATCACAGCTCTTGACGTAGATCTATATAATTTGTATCATGACGTCACATGGTTCTGTCATCGTCACCTGAATTTTATCGAGGTCACGTCACATCAGGGTCATGTTGTACTAATGACTTGCACACCTACTTAATGACGTCATTGTTTCAATTGCTTATGTGATTATGCAGAGGTACCTTTTAAACTTTTCGCGCGGAAGTAAAACTTGGTTTTATATACAAGGATAATTTACGTAACCTAAAATACTTGAGAAAAAAATTACCTGCGTAATTGTACCTAAACTTACTTTTCAGCACTTTACGAAAAAGGGAAAATTATTGCAAAGTGTACAATTATGATATCGTGCAACACTTGAAAAAGATATTGTCAATATCTTTCAAAGAGAAGTTCTCAGCACTTTGAATTATACATTTTATTTTACTTGAGCCTTATTTATCTTGTTTGTGTTTCTTATATACATTTAAAATACATAAGCAGACAGAAGTCATCATTTTTGTTTTGATTGTAATTTTTGGAGCGATGTTTGTTCGTTAGGTGTTTTAACAGGGATGTTATTTTTCTTTAATTAATTTTTTTGAAATATTAGTTTGCCCTAACCCTTCCCTCTTCCCAATAAGTTAAAGGTAAAGACCAGTTATGGTCATGCGATTGCATTGTGAAAGAAACGTAGTGGAATCGATCAGAAAAGGTTGATCATTTAGCATATAAGTATTGGTGTGTACTGCAATCATCAAAATGATAAGAAATTTGGCCCATTCTTCGTAAAGTTACAAGCACTATACACAGAAATATGTATATGGGACTACCCTATATCTCTCACAGTCAAATAGATATACTAATTTACCAAATATATCCAATTAGTAGGCGGTTTCCCGGCAAATTTTTTATCATCATGTATTAGTCAAAACATATTCTTTCACATGATTGGTAGTGAGAGCTTCCATTTCATTTTTTGAAATTGGGGCGTTTCCAATACTGGTCTTTACTTTTAAGTCTACCGCACGGAGCAACGTTGAACGTATTCTCCGAGTTTCATTACCAAATCTCTTTCATATCAAAATTCTTCGCCCACTGGTACAAGTGAATAATTCCCCTATTGCCAAATGTCAAGGGAATATTACATGAAGACATGCTCACACTGTAGCATGTGTGACACGCCATGTGAAGGAAGACATGACAGCTGTGATTATGTCTGTATAATGTGCATGAATCTTGTGGTCCCCGTTTGAGGCCACACGACAACAAACTTGCACTTTGCTGTGAGCGAATCAAAACATTGCGCCATAAGTTAAATTGCTTCAACAGGATGCATTGTGATGGAAGTTACCATATATTCACCCTCGCCTTACTTCACTCTTCAATACCTTTCTTTCCAGTCATCAGGGGGCGATCATGTCCTGATCATTCATAGTAATAAACAAAGTTATTCTTCGAGGAAATGGGAGGCCTACCCTGTTCAGGTCCCCCTAGTATTGTTCTGACAAGTAGAAATGGCCCTCATTGGCGCCCCTCAATCGATGATTAGGTTTGGAAACCCAGCTGCATGGAAGCTATTCATTTCAAAGGGTAGAATGAAAGGTTGATACGAGTGATGTAAGGGAGCTACCATCTATTAACCCCCAACTCCTCTCGTTCTCCATCCCTTCCTATTCAATCAAATAATGTTTAACCGTAGCCTTGGTCCCAAAGCCGAAAGAGACTCACCCGATCGAATCCCCAAGCAGAAGTGTCCCTTAGCAGTGCCCCTCAAACAGTGATTAGATTTGCAAACCCAGCTGCACTTGAAAAGGGGGATGGATAGAAGGATTGGGCGAAGTGATAGGAGGTACCATGTAGTAATAGTGCTGTAGCCGAACCGCCGAACCGAACGAAAGTTCGCCGAACATGGCACTTCCGAACCGAACCGAACCGAACCGAACGCAAAGGCCTGGTTCGGATGTTCGGCAGAAAAATGTAAACGTTTTTGCAAGCTAATAAACTAGTCATTTTGTACCTAATTTTTATGTCATGATTGCTCATTTTATATTTACTTTTTTCCCATTTTCCGCCTTTGTGATTTATGCCCATCCAGTGGTGGGCGCGACTTCACTGGCGCCATTTAAATCCCAAATCCTGACCACGCTACGTCGCGATCGCAAGCCATAACCAAGAATACATGTGCATGACCGAACCAAGTTCAGCTCAACAAAAAAAAAAAAAAATTAATTGTAACAATATCGGACAAATTTTACAATATAAATAATGAAATAAATATATATTGTAGTATAGTATTTATTTATTTAGGAAAATTAGCGATTTTATATTTTTCCTATTGAAAATAAAAACTTAAAAAAAACAGTTCTTGACGAGCCATTCAAGATGGCAGTTTTCATGACTCTAACAATAGACAACAACCGTCTCGGAAAATCTTTACAAAATATCATTTATTGACAAATTGAAAACATGATTCTTTTAAAATTGAAAATAAAACCTGATTCAAGACGGAAATACGAATGTGAGTAGTATTTTTCTTCACAAATAATTACGTTTAGAGCAGTTTTTTAATGTGAAATTCATGCTCGCGGAAGCAGTGTGCAGAAGTCCTCCGTGCTGGTCGGGCACGGCAGGCCAGCCAGCCCGCCCAGTGCCGACCGCCGTGGCTATAACGCTGCTTGCTATTATAATATTACCGAACCCCGAACCGAACCAAGTTCGGGTGAAAAATTGCCGAACTCTGCCGAACCGAACCGAACACGAACATAGCGTCTGACTTACAGCACTATGTAGTAACCCCTACTTTCCTTTCCACCTCCTCCTTTTCAATTATAATTTGATCGGCCATAGTCTAAGTCTTCCAGCCGAGAGTTCAGGGCCCCGTCTTACAAAGAGTTGTGATTGATCCAAACCTCTAATCAATCGCAAGTTTGCAGTCTCCTATATCTTATGTACATAGTTGCGATTGATATAAAGTCTTTGTCAGAGAGGACCCAGATATCCGGATTAGATATACCCCATGTGCATATCACTGATCGAGTCCCCAAACAGAACTGACCCTCAGCAGTGCCTCTCAAGCAATGATTAGATTTGTAAACCCAGGTGCAATTGAACGGATGGATAGATGGAAGGATTGATAGAAGAGGTAGAAATTATCATGTATTAATCTTCCCCTACCTTATTCATTCCTCCCTTTTCAATCACAACTTGATCAGCCATAGCCTTGTTGCTTCAGCCAATGGTAAGTTTATCCTATTCAGATCCCCATATGTACATACGTCAAGGAGAACTTGGTCCTTAGTGGCGCCCTTCAGTCAAGTTTGTTGAATTTGCAAACCAAGGTGCATGGGGAACTCTTCACCCGAACGGATAGATGAAACGATGGATTGAAATGATGAAAGTTACCGTGCATGCATTAATCCTCCCCTATTCCTATTATCCACTCCTCACTTTTCAATCACACCCTGCGTCCAACCATAGCCTAAGTCTTTCAGTTCGAGAGTCATCTCTTCAGACTACCCCCATACGCAAACTTCTGGTTTCTCGGTAGAATTGTCCCTCAGCGGTGCCCCTCAATCCATGATTGGCTTTGCAACCTAGGTGCATGGGAAGCCATTCGATCGTCTCGATCATGTATTAACTAGCTCCTATCAAGTTCCCCACTCACTCAGTATCTTTCTTTCCAATCATATTCTGATCAGCCTGAACTTTAGCTCAACGCCGAAATGGACTCTTCCGATTCTTTAAGCAAGCAGACTTGTTTAAAGCCCTCAGCGACGCCTCTCAGACAATAATTGGATTTGCAAACCCAGGTGCATTTGAATCGCCAAGAATAAATGGATGGAGGAAAGGATGGATAGAATGGTTGCAAAAGTTACCATGTATTAAGCCACCCCCTTCCTTCTTTTCCACTCCGCCATTTTCAATCACTTCTTATTCAGTCTCATAGCTTTATCCCAACCGCTAAGAGTAGGCCAGTCTTTTCCAGATTCCCCATGAGCATTGTCTTAGATTCCCAAACAGAACTTGGCCCATAATGGCGCCCCTCAAAGCTGGGAGCACGGGGAGCTATTTCTGCGAATTGATAGAAGAGAGCACGAAGAGATGAACTAATGAATGGAAAGGGGGTGGATGAATGGATAGATGGGTGATTTTGTTTATTGATGAGGCACAGAGCTTTTGCGGACATTTAGGTGGGAACAAGGTCACGTGACTACGCATCCCATCTGCCTCTCACCTGTTTATTAAGTATTACGTCTATCAATCTAATTCAATCATTCGGTGTACTATAATGTTTTTTAAATATAAGTTGATAAAGTATTGAAGGAAAAACACCTAGAACTTCTTTGACTATTCCTGACAAAGTCCTTAATGTTTCGGGGTTGTTAACTTCGATTTTTTAAATAAAATTTAATGTAAATAGAATTTATGTAATATTTTTGAAATTATTCCATGTAGAGACAACACAAATTCCACGTCTTTTTCAGTTACAAGCCGATTTAATTTTTTGTTTAAATCACTTTGGTGACATATACATGTAGACTGCAATGATTTGTTTTCGCTTTTTGCTGAATTTCCTAAGTTCTACAAGTCTGTCTCATTGCAAGATCTATGAAAACAGTTTCACCAAACATTCCCCTACTCTTACTACTTGTACTTACAATTTATGCAACACGTACACGCTGTGTGGACAAGAGAGTGATGTCACCATCGGTTGCTATGCGCGTTGCTATGATGATATGTCTGGTGGTATTCGAGAGGAGATCGAGTGCTATAGAGTCGTGCAGTGTCAACAGATATATCTTCTCAAAGGATTTTGTTTATGCGGTTGGTATTTCGGCCATGTCCACATACCTTGGGCAATCTGTATAAAAGTGGTGTGAGGACATACACTTTGACCTGAAACAGGGGACACGTTCCATTGTCATAACTAACTTGCAATATATTTCATATAGGCGGTGCTATCGAGTGTTCCCTTCCTGCACGAAGTAAATGAAGAGCGCCAGCTTTAATTATTTTTAATTTTATTTTATCTTATTGTTTGTGAATAAAGTGTCATTTCAAGTTTGTACCGACCTTAGATGTATTAGACAAGCTTTCTTCCACTCTTAACACGATCTAGAAAACTTTTAAAATTCTTTCCATTACCCAATTGTATTTCTTATGGAATAATGTTCAAATTACGTAATACATTATTATAATTTTCGTACATTTTAATGGGTGGTAGACAATGCCATTGGCATTGGCCTAGGTTGATTTTTCGAAAGCCTTTGCGCTCGTGTAAATCTAAATACTGTAGCAGGCAAGGCTGCAAGCATTCATACACTCTTGTGGACATTCTCAAGCCAAGTGATTCTCCACATAGTTCCTTGCTGTCTGTTGACTTTATGTAGAATCATTTTGGTGTAGAAAGTTCACAGTTTTAGATGAAATTTGACTTCTAGATATTGATGTTGGTAGAAGCTTAACTAAATGTTATGATTACCCTGACTTATGAAAACTTTGATGAGTAATATTTTACAGATATTCGTAACATTGTAATTTCAGCTCAGCCTCACGTGGAAAGCAAGGGAGTTGGTTCAGGAAGATGGGGCTTGGGGCATTTTATCCTGCTGCGTCTTCTCCCTCCCTTACCACCTTTTCTATCTCCACCATTCCATGTATAGCGGGCATCTTCCCTCTTCCAACCTTGCGCTATCATACTCCCTCTAATTTTCTATCTTCACCTTTCCATCATCTTTCTGTATAGCGGGCCCCATCCCTCCTTCATCCTCGCCCCGTGCTCTTGATACGAAATCTAAGGTCATGTCATCTTGCTTACGAAAGAAAGCTGGCATGAAATACGATGTAGATAGTACTGTTGCTCATGTTATGATAGATGGTCCATCTCTCACTGGCGTAGCATGAGTCCAGCCAATGAGGAAGGGGGGGGGAGGCACCAATGTTAAGGGTGGATGAAATTCGACGGAACAAGACCATCAAATGGGGGTCGAGGGTCTGGGAGGGGGTAGGGTGTCGTGTTGTTGTAATTTCACGTTCCCTTTTCTCACTCCATTTCAATTCCTTTGTGTATTCTCTCGTTGTTCTTATTTTCCATATATTGATGGGAGGGGGGGGGGTAGCCCCATGATTCCCTCATTAGCTTCGCCACCCTTGGTCTGCATGTAATCTCCACGGCTCATACGTGAGATACCGTGTTTAGATTGAGTGCTATTCCATCCAGATAGCCTTAACGCAATGAAAAATATATCGGAATCATAAATCATTTCAAGATGCTATTCTAAGAACGATTGGACCTGAGAGGCAACGGTAGGCGAGATACACATGTCCTTATCTGTATAACTACATTGGTACTTGAATATTCTTGAAGAGTATTGATAACTGAACACCAGTTTAAAGAAATGATAGCAATGGCTTTATGATTTGTAGTTTAAAGCATCTAGATTCTGTCTTCTTACTCTCCTTCATATTTTGATTGTCATTCGTTTGCAACTAATTAAGAGCACAACTAACTAAGATCGACAGTCGATCTGCAATAAATAATAATTAACTTTGATAGAATTGTACGTCTCTTGTGAATGAAAAATGTATTTAACTTTGAAGGTGCACTAAATGTATGCCTTATCTCTGACCGACATACCGCCCTCTTCGTATGCGACCATGGAGATAAGTAACTCCTTGATGCGAATAACCACTCGGCGTTCCCTAGTCGAGAGGATCTTTGTAGATGCCTTTCGATTAGGAAACCCCTGTAATCAATTTCCAGAACAGGGACATCTGTAGGCCTTTTTAAAATCCTTCCTTGAGGGAGGGACTGTCACAAAACTCTAACAATAAATTTGCACCATCAACTTTTGAAACACTGCGTTGTTTATTATCCCCAGACCCTATTTTGTATTATTTCAACTTATTCATTATTCTTTCAACTCTAGAAGAGTTGTTATTTTGTGTTTTTGGTGATAGCTTGGCAAATGTGGCCAACAACAATTACATTAAAAAAACGTGAATGTGGCGCCGACCCCCCCCCCCCCCTTCCCGTCTCTTAATGACGTTTGTAAAGTACGTGACTGACCAGAAGTCTGTGGTTCGACCTAAGCCTATGTTCTTTTTTGTTCATATGGGCTCCATTTCTCCAATACCCCAGTCTCATCACCGAAACGATCGCAAACAGGATTAAAACGAATCCTTTGCCATTCGCGGTAATGCTTTTTTTTGCTGGGTCTGTTGTCGGTCTCATGCTATAGTCTCGCTGATATTGCCGAGGTCAATCATTTGATCACTAGTTTAAGTAAGATATTGAGACGAGCTCCTCGAAACCATCTTAAAGTTCGTGGACATCTCATGTATAGGATACGCGCATTACTTATTACTTCGCAGTGATACGGGATGTCTTAAGACTTTTACGACTTTTAAGACTCGTAACGGTTTCAAGAAACAGCCTCTGTGGACCCTGGTCTTCTTCTTCCTTTGATCGTTATAGCTCCATGATATAATCATGATTAATTAGATGAAGATGAAGAACACATTTGGTCTGCTGTTGATGGATGCCACGTGACTTCCACTGACCATTAGGACATACCAAGAATTTCTCCTCTGGTGTCTTGGTGTCTTTCGACTTTCCTCTTTCATAAGAGCGGTCAGCAGGCTAAAGATCTATTTTGAAATCTTGGTTGACCAACGTTTACCAGCCCTTCTTAAGGACTGCTTCATGCTTGTGACATGATTAATGAATATATTTATTCATCATGCATTAATTCAGTTATTATTTGCCAATCATGTATTATTGATCTATTTTTTCTTCAAGTCCTTAATCTTGCTCGGTCTGTCTTTGTCTATTTCTCCTCACAATTTGTCCCCCCCCTCTCTCTCTCTCTTTTTTCTCTCTCTCTCTCTCTCTCTCTCCCTCCCTCCCTCCCTCCCTCCCTCTCTCTCCCTTGATTGATTGGCATTTTCCTACACGTATTCAGACTCGTCGGAAGATGGCGCTAACATGACATTCATGAGGGTGCCTGTTTAACTCTGAAATTATCGCGTAGAAATCGATTCAAATGAAAACAAAAACAAAACTAGTGACTCGTCTGTCTGACCTAGTTTTATAATTTCTCTATTACATGAAAAATCACGAATTCCATAGATGGAAATGTTTGTCACACCTCCTTAAATATCTATCTGAAGAGTGATTTTCTTTTTGTATTTCCGCGACATTCGATAAAAATAGAATAATGTTCACACTCCCAAACCTCTCCTAACATCGTTTTCTAGAACTTTGCCATTGTGTGAAGCCAGCCACTATTGAAGCAATTTGAGTCTGCATTGAGCAAGAGGAAGTACAATTTGGCAGGATCATAGATGGAAGAGAGAAGAGGATTGAAGGGAATAGAGTGGAGGAAGAGAGAACAAGGGAGACAGATAGAAGAATTGTGAAAAAGAATTATGGGATAGAATGATTTTTTAAAAATGTATTACCACCCCCCCCCTCCCCTCCATATACAAATTTAGTTCTTTGAATTGTAATACAATTCCTGTATAAATCTTTCTTCATAGGAAAGGGTAAAACAGCACTATCTAGAGAAGTTGCCAGTAAAATGAAGGAGGAAGGCAAAGGGAGAGAAAGGGCGAATGGCAACAAATAATAGGGATAAGAAGATAGAAATTAAAAGAGAGAAACAATCAAAATGAAAATAGAAGATATTGGATTCAAATGATTAGTAAAAGAGGGAGAATACAACATTTTTAAGTCCAGTAAATGTTTGACATATTTTTTATAGCCTGTTTTATGTCTTTTTTTTTCATGGAAAAACGGTTGGGAAAATTCAAAAATGGTTGGGAGAATTCACTGTTAATCACTGTTAGAGGGTGTCGTACATGTACATCTACGCCTTCACAGAAAACCATAGATATCTTCGTGGTTTGAGAACCTTTTCAGGATTTTTTGCATGTTAGAGGGTTAGTACAGTAGAAGGAATATAGTAAGTAACATTTTATACAAAAATTAAGCAATTTTTGTCAACAACCTTCAACAATGTTACAAAGTCACTTTAATATTCTACTACTCTCTTTTTCTACTTATATTAATCAGAACAATTAATACTGCAGCTAATATTTAACTACCAACAATATTTAACTGCCCGTTTTTAGGTCTTATGTATCTAATCTGCCAACTGCTTCTCCCAATATGATAAATTATCAAAACGGTCACTACGATATAGGTCAGAACTGAACATCTCATGCAAATTAACAGATCAGCCTACCTACTGATGACAGTGTGTCTTTAAAGCTCATCCCTCCCCCCCCCCTAAGTTCTAATCCTCCCCCTTTCCGTATGTACCTGTGCTCATCTACCCCTCTTGTCAGTCTCCTTTAATGGATAATGACGGGAACACGTAAGCGGATATCCACATTTAATCCATCGTTATTCATGATATTGTCATGGTCCTGGAACCGAGATTCGCTGTTGGTTGTTGCGCGGCCTGTTCTATTCTAATTTCAAAGAAGGGAAATGGTGCTCAGGTGTTTGAATTTAGAAAAACCTTCGCTTAGAAATAGGAAGGGAGAATAGAATAAAAATATAAATAGATACAAAGAAGTAGAAAAAGAAGAAGAAGAAGAAGAGGATCTTAAAATGTCACAGCATCTGTAAGGCGCTTAGAGACGTTCAAAATGTATGAAGCGCTTTACAAAAGCTAAATATTATTATTATTATATCACCTTTATTAAACGATGAATATATTAATGCTATCAATAATCATATATCCTCTTTTATTTTCAGCGCTTAGGAAAACCTTGCGTTTTAGAAATCGACATTTGCGTCATTGTAAATATTATGCAGACGGTTTCTTTTTTTATAAAATAACTTATAAACCATTTTATGCACGATACCTCCCAATTCTGAATAAGTTTTCTAAGAAAATTCCATGTAGTGGGAATGGGTCAGTATAATATCTACCCATAGATAATGAGAACACGCCAAGCACCGATAGGACACCCCCCCCCCCCCCACTTCTCCCTCGCTTTGATTCTTAAAAGTTGAAATGATGAAGACAAAACGGAATGACAGTTGAGTAATCAAGGTGACATTGATAAAGGAAAGATTAAACTTGTGATATGATTGTCAGAAAGTACCCCTCGGGTCATCCCACTGCACTTTTATTTTCTTTCAGCACAACCTAGGGAGTGGATTCGCGAAGGCACGTACTCCTTTCTTGTATTAAAGGGATTAAAGATGACAAGCGAGATTAAGAGGGGGTTAAGATATGAACCCCATTTTGACGTTGTTGGGTGGACGGTATTAATCCCAGTTTAGTCTGCTGGTACATTATATATGTAGTTAGCATGGGCGACCAAAGGCTCGTAAGGAAATTTTTGTTAGAATAAAACCAATAATTATAATAATATTTTTACCCAGGGAAGCCTCATCAGCATCACTTTTGATCTTCCTGAGGGCCGTGCACTTATTTTTTTTCCCAGCAATGTTCAGGTACATATTTATATCTGGATCTGGATGGATAGTTCAAATATGGAATAATGTCTTGCCAAAGGGCGCTAAGACCAAATAGTAGGCCAACTTTTCATGCAATTTAGTTTTTCGATCCCTTGAATTATGAATGTTTGTAAAATTTTATGTTGGATATTCCGAAAATAATGTAGCTGGGACGTTCATACCTCTCCATTCCACCAGGTGTTTAGATGGTAGTAATGAATTCGTGACCAAGATGGGTTTAATTGTAGGTAGAACGGGAACATGATTTATTATTAACGATGCAAGGGTGATCAAATACTTTGGGTCAGTCCATCTGAAGAAGCAAGTTAATGTATCACCTTCACAGATTTGCGAATATATCAGTGAACTTGTAGACAATTCTAAGAATGGACCGGTTTACTAACATAAAATTATCTGAATTTAACGATGTTTCTCTCTAGGGGACCTAGTGACGAGTTATGCCATTAGCCTGTTATTAATGAATGAACTACAATACTTACAATCCAGTCTGCATACATAACGCGTTGCTATGTCGGGCAAGCCTCGGGCAAGCTTTCGATTTGTCAAGAACAACCTTTGTTTGAAAAGTTTGCATACAAATTTGAATAAGTTTTGAATAAGTTTGTAAACTGGTTTATTTATAAAGGAGAATTTTGCGGAAAGTGTCAGTGTGTACTCCTAAAATTAAAACATATCTGTGGCAGAAAGATTGTTTCATACACAGTGTGGAAAGTTGCCACAGTGTCTATGAAGAGCACTTCCGTAGTGTTCAATGACTGTCGAATCACTGCGTTCACACTTGTGTTACAAGATGTGATACTGAGACACAAACTGTGTCAAAAGTTTGTGTATGAAACACTTGCATGCAGGAGTTCAATGATTGTGAAAACACCGTGTTCACACTAGTTTGCTAGCGTTTGAAACATTGTTACACACTGTGACCAGAAGTACGAATCATGGTGTGTTCTCAACACAGTTTGACCACAGAGTAACAGTGGAACGCATTTACATTGTCGGCAATGTAAACATACCGTGACCAGACCTTTTTTAACACTGTGCCACACTTGTTTTTGACACCACAACACAGTATGTAAATCAGTGTGGTTACAATGAAAAGCACCGTGTCTTCCCATCAAAGTGTGATCACAGATTTGAAATGGAACACTTTCACATTGTTGGTAATGTGAACAAGCTGTTTCCACACTTTGTTTCTACCTCTTTACCACACTTGTTTTTACACCATGACACATTATTTAAACAGTGTGGCCCCGCAGTGGGTGTCACATTGTGTACACATCATAGTTGGACGACTGAGAGGACTTTGAACACTTTCATAATGTAATGACAATGTGAAAATAATGTGTTCATACTACTTTCACGGTGTGTGAGATAGTTACACAGTGCGACCACAGGTTAGTATCGCAACGTATATGCTCCACTCTATGTTCGCAGTGAAGGAACTGGAACACTTTCAACTTCTTGGCAATGTGAACAAGCTGTTCACACTCTTTTAACTCTGTGTCAAACTGGTTTTATACACCATACCACAGTGTGTAAATCATTGCGGTCACAGTGAAAACCACAGAGTGTGTGCTCTAATCGTTTGGCAACAAAATGGATTAATTTACATTTTGGTTCTTTGCCATGGCGAATTTTCATATCCTTTAGAACTAGCTTAAGATCATATTTTCATGGTAGCCGATATATTCGAGTGTTCCGGTTCGGATTCGTTTACATCCGAAAAAGACGAGTCACATGACCACATCGTTGACAAGTGGTTTTACCTGTAGTCAAGGTAAAGACTATCACCCATAACAATGACTAGGCTGAAATAAGCAAGCATTATCAGTAACAGATGTCGGCAGGGCTATGGTATAAAATAAGTAATAATAAAGAAGATGACTCCGATCTCTAAAAATGACGCATTTGGTTCGTTGACGGAAAAAGGAAAAGAATTTTGTTACGATGCCAGCAAAGGTGGCAATGCAGCTGCCGAGGAATCGAACAGATAAGCAGATATGCATTGATAGATATTTGCTTTTTAATATTTAATCGCACAGACCTTCGTTATTTCACCACCCTTTTGTATATCCCAAGATGAGCAAGGCTTTTGAAATGATCATATGTAGATTTGTTGGAAGTATTTGCAATCGTTTCATAGGAGGAGGAGGTGAATGACAACAATTTAACCTCGAGCAAAACTTGTCAATTTCCGAATACGACACAAATACGGTAGTGCAGTGAAGATTATACCATTCAATAATTACGATTGAACAAATCTTATTGCTAAAAATAATTTCATAGTCAACACTTAGAACGCATCCGGCCCTCACATTATTCATTTTCAACGGAATTGCACGCACGCACAGGTGTACGATTGCGGTCATAACTTTCGAAGTTTAAAATATTCATTCATGGTTTGGTGATAAACTGATTATATTCGCTAAAAATAATAAACTATCATTATCAGTGAACACAAGCAATTGGAATAAAAGGTATTAACAACCGCAATTAATCATCGGAATACAAATCAAATTACATGAAGTGATTGTAATAGTGTCATGATTGTTACTTAGTAATGAAAGCAATTATTAGATTATATTGCCCAGCACGGAAATATTGGCATTGGTGAGAAAAAAGTCTTCTATGCATCGTTTCTTTGCATTGCAGTTTCTTCAAAAGTAAAGAAGGAACAAAGGAGTCGAGGTGGAAATTGCAAATTATGTCAAAAAACATTTCTTATTTTAGAGCATATTTCTGCAAACAGGGATACGGCCTCGTGAACGTTTGTGACTTAATCTTTACAATGTTTCTAGTATCAAAATGATATTGCATGAATGTAGTCTAATTGAGGTATTTGGTTAAAGTCTTACAGAAGAAAGAATTTGGAAAGAAACCAAACCGAAAGTCCCAGAACATGCGGCCTCAGCATGCAAGTGAAAATTACAATATCTAACGAATGTAATTTTTTAGTTCTTGTTAGTTTGTTTACATTCTGCTGGTTCAGACTAATAAATTTGATTTGATCTGATCCGCCAACTATAACAAAAAACATGGAATGTATAACGAAGATAAGACATAGGTAATATACCTTGGCATGCATGATAACCAATAATTTGCTTATTATACATACACTGCATGAGAAGAATTCAAATTGTCCATAAGTAAATTTTCTCTCTCGAAATGCAATTATAATACCACATCCAGTATCCAAGGTCCTTAAAGGAATAGACCAGTTTTGGAAACGCCCCCCTCTCAAAGAATGAAATGGAACTTCTTATTATCAATCATGTGAAAGAATATGTTTTGACTAATATGTGATGATAGAAATTTTTCCTGGAAACTTTCTACTTATTGATATATTTGGTAAATCATTATATCTATCTGGACCGGATAGATATCGCGCACGTGTCGCGTAGTCCCATATACATCTTTCTGTGCACAGTGCTTGTAACTTTATCAAGACTGGGCCAAATTTCTTATCATCCTGATGATTCCAGAACCTTGCAGTACACACCAATACTTATATACTACATGATCAACCTTTTCTTATCGATTCCACAACGTTTCTTTCACAATGCAATCGCATGACCAGAACTGGTCTTTACCTTAAAGACATGAAATATATACTACATAATCACTGCATTAGAACAATTTATATCCCCCATAAGTCAATTCTTTCTCTCTCGAAATGCAATTATATATCCTCATCCAGTGTGCAAGACCTTTAAACATGAGGTACGTACACATTGGCGTTACCGTTTTTAATTAACCTTACACCCCATTGTTTTTCTCTCGAAAGGTAATTATACTATACCACATCCAGTGTCCAAGACCCTTCAAACATGAAATATGTGCAAATCGATCATACTGTCTTTAATTAACCTTTAGTCCTCTTGTTCTTTGGCATCATGACTAGGTAACAAAAGAAATGTTTGTGCTTGAACTCTATAGTATCCCGGGAATTGATGGAAATTATTCTTCACTCATCTTCTGTACATTCATGCCTATCAAGTTACCTACATTGCTCCTCATCGGAGTGGTTTGCTAGCTGGATACAGAAACTTATCTTCGGTAAAGGTAGAGATGAAGTATTGTTAAAGACAATCATTCGCTCTAGACGAAAAATACTTATATAGTTCAACATAGAATTAGAAAGATGTATAAGTTTCAACTAAATGATAGCTGATCAGAATAGAAGAGATATTATGGGCAGATAATGATGATAACGCAGAATGAGGATATTGTGACTTACGAGACATGTACCTGTCCCCACATTTCGACGATACTTGAAAAACCTAAAAACAAACAAACAAATAAACAAACACAACACAAAACAAAACAAAACAAAACAGAATAGAATAAGATAAAAATTAAATAGAATAAGATAACAATTAAATAGAATATATAAAATATAATGAAATCAAATAAAATTAAATTCAAATCAAACAAAAACAAATAAAGAATGACAAAATACACAAACAGAGAAGACATACAAAATTAATGATTATCAAAATTAGGTACTCTTTTATTCGACAGTTTATTAAGTTAAAAGTTTTCTTTCACTGTCATATTCAAAAGAAGTTTGCAACTAGAGGATAGTGCCTTCGGTATCATCCACCCATGAACGAACAGCTGGAGGAAGAAATATTTATAAAGGTGATTAATTCAAGGTTGTAATGATACACCCTGTTATTACATACATCAGGATCAATGTTAGTGCACTGTTCCTATCCAAATGATTGTTTCCGCTGCTTGGCTTAATTAACCATGGACCTACATGTACTACATGGTTTAAATGAATTAATATAGGTCATATGCGTGACCTGAGGTAACGGGTTCATATATTTGCAGGCGGACTATTCATTAACTGGTGATGTGAGAGAGTTCTCCATCTCCTTATCGTCACCTTCTTATTTACCTTCTTTATCTTCTTATTATTAATCTTCTCCTTCTCCTCTGCTTCTCTACTATACGACTGCTACCACTACTCTTAGTACTACTACCACTATACTACTACCACTTCTCTTAGTACTACCACTACTATACTATACTACAACTACCACCACTACTACTACTACTACTACTACTACTACTACTACTACTACTACTACTACTACTACTACTACTGTTACTACTGTTACTACTAATTATACTCCACTAATTATACTGCTACTATTACTACTACTACTACTACTACTACTACTACTACTACTTCTACTACTACTTTTACTACTGTTACTACTAATTATACTACTACTAATTATATATTGCTACTATAACTACTACTACTACTACTACTACCACTACTCGGAGAGGACCTAAAGCCTTCGGTTCTCTGGTTGCTTACTAACAAGTATTTATGCTTAACCTAGCAGCCAATTTTAATGATTTCTTCTTCTATTTATTTCATTTAACCTCTTACTTCCTCACGCTCAAAATACAAATCGTATGAAGGAGTGGAGGAATAAGTCACTATACGTGAGTGCTCACTTTAAGACTCCTTCGCTTTAACACGATAACTTCCGAATCCTCATTTTTTGAGGGGAAAACGACCGAAATGAGTCAGAGTGATGTCCCCGACCAGGCACCATGGGGTTGTCATTCAGTCCCAGTCAGGTTTGGGGTGTAGGATCGAGAAGGTCGGGAATACTGACTCGTCCTATAGAACTAGGGGCCCTTAGAACCGGATTACAGGGTGAGCCATGATCTAATTCTGGATCCAAATTAAGAAAACATTATCCTCAACATGGCTGTTACAGAAGTGATGGATAAATATGAGATTAAATGTTTCGAGAGTAAAACATGCGATGGATGCAAGTGTTAAGGTAAGATAAATGCAAACAAGAAAGAATATGAACCGTTTATGTCGCAAGTTCTAGAACACAAATGATTTTATTTTACATGACATTGAAACATTTGTCATGCATTTCTTTCACGTACTTAGGAGGGGCTATGTAACTGCACCACCCATGTGCTTATAACAACTCTGAATATTTTCGAATTATGAAGCATTATTGCCTAATGATGTCAAGCCGGGTTAGGTATTTTATTTATTAATTTGCATCAAGGAATTCGACTGACGCCTGACGGAATTACAACTAATGCATCAAGTGGAAGAGAACAATTTGCCACCTGGTGTGAAAGAATTGTATTTATTTGTTATTAAGTCGGGAATTTATTTATTCGTCAACACATATCTGAATGACTTACAATTATTTCGTGATGCCAAATATTGGTTTATTGAGGCATCCTAAAGGCATTCTTCGAGCAAGGAGACTGGCATTTCTCTTTTAAATAGTTTTGCATGCAAAAATGTGTTCATTTAAACATATTGGTTTTATCTCATGTTCGTCGATTACAGCCTTTTTATTTTTTACTATCATAATGGTCTATAAAGTTACATGTATCCTATTTAACATTTCACTACTGATTTCACAACTGTTTAAAGGAATAATAGACCGTTTTTTCTAAGCATATAATTAGACAATAATTGATCAGTAGGCTATTCAAATGGCGTATGACCTTAGGATGATATGTGTTATACGACAAAAATCCCCAAAGTAGCCCTTAATACCATTCCTTCTTTGTTATTAATCTAGACTAAATGGATATTTTAGACAAACAAAGTGAGAGACCAAACGTTCATTAATCAGACTGAGCAACTAAAAAAAAAAAAAGCAAGATGAAATAACGACAAGAGCTCATTTGGAAAAGCCCATCAGGGCTTAGACAAGATGCGATGGGACGAATTTGGGAGTGGACAATTTGGCCTGAGACCAGATGGCAGGAAACCGATGACTCGTCCTTTGATAGATGATCGATGCCCTCTACAAGGTTATGATACCATTCTTATTCAATTCTTCTTGGTCGAAGGAACACCTGAATCCAGGCTGCCCTCGTTTATACGACCAATGTGAGGATCCACACTTAAATGTACCATGAGCCCTTACGGGCAATATACGATCTTGGCCGAATTTGGGAGTGGACAAATTGGCGTTGGACCAGATGAAAAAAAAACGATAAGACGTCATTTTGTAACATTGCCCTTTACGAGGTCATCATAAGGGTCAAAGTTTCTTCAAACATGAGAACGGATCTTGGTCAAAGCAAAACCTTGATACAGACTGACGTCATTTGCGACCAAGTTAACGATTCGCTCTTTAAAAAAAGGGAATAGAATTTACTGGCGACATGCGATGTGGGTTTAGACGGTGTGCAATGGGACGAATTTGGGAGTGGTCAAATTGGCGTTGGAGGACCACATGACCAAATGGATAGCAACGCCCTTTCTAAGGTCATGATAAGGGTCATACGCAGAATGTATCATTTCTTGGTCAAAGCAACACCTGGATACAGATTGCCAAATTAGCCAACTTGAGGATACGCGCTTTTATTAGTCTCTGATTCAAGACCAACCTCTAAGCCCTCATTATCTTCTTTCGTTGACCCATTGGGACATCTAACCGTTTAGGATGTAATTAATCGAGTCAGACATACTATGAATCACATTTTGATAGCTGTTGGATTGCATAATGACATATAAATACCGGCGAATTTCCGTTATGTTGACCGAGCCGCATGTTAATCAAGCATGTGGCAGTGCGTGTGGAAGTTTGTTCCTGGTCACTGGCGTGTGTTGGCGTCATTTGCTAGGAACTCGAGCATACGAAGGGACAAAGACACAGAAAATGCATCCCAAATTACCCTTATTTCATGGGGATAGCACTTTAGTCCCTTATCTCATCTTTTTAATATTCTAGTTTTTGTTCATTCGAACATAAATGGTGATTCTGTGTAAAACTAAGAACTTAAAATAATTAGAATTTAAAACAACAACAACTAAAACGATGCTCTTTCCCTAGAACGGTTGTAAGTTGGGGGTGTTTCACAAAGATCCTAAGTTGGACTTAACAATTATGAAAAGCCGTTAGCATCCTTGAAACATTTTTGTAAAAGTTATCTTAAAAGGCAATAAATGTTGATTCGATTCATATTTTCTATTATCACGGGAGATTTCATGTTCTTTAATAAAGGTAATACAAAGTTTTGGTATGGGGTCATGAATTTGGTTCAAATGAACATATTGGAAGCATATGCGATCCTACAATATACAGTAATCGTTGTCGCGGTTGAAATCGAGTCTAAAGTTATGAAATTGTAAATAATAAACTTTTTATGTTGTATAGCTCCCTCTCAAGGTCAAGATATTAATTAAGCCATAAAACATTGCTTCTTGACTAAAATCGACCGATTAGCTTTTCCCGTTTGGAAATTATATATCACAACTACATATTCTGAGATTTTCATGGTCGAATGCTACCATTGTACGGTCGTAGGCGCTATTTGAAATTTATTAACATTTACCGGGAGCACCGGTACATTTTTATATTCAATTTTGCTCGAAAGCAGAAGTGTTTTAGGGGCTAAATTTTTCTAGTGCTTATAATACATCCACAGGGGCATCCAAATTTGTCATAATTGTAAAGAATCACTATCCACCCAATTTTCAAAATTTCCCAAAACTTTGTATTACCTTTAATGTGGAATTTATGAAAAGTCTAACATTTTGCTTTTGAATATATTTCATTATCTCTTCATAATTTTTAAGTCCAACTTAGAGTTAAGTTCGACTTAGAATTTTTGTGAAACACCCCCCAGTTGTCGGCAAAATTTAGAATCAAGGACACGTCAGATCATTATTTTAAATTAAGAACACAATCATTGCTTTCTTAAAGACAACATTCTGGGCTAAATTTGATCCCACTCCCATTCTCCGTTTGAAAAGTTCCTTAAATAAATTTCTTTATGTTCAATTCGGGAATAAACCAAGCATGTTACTTTAATTTTATATTTAGCAATGCTCAATGTCGATGTCCTCAGAAACATTGTCACCGCAGTGCATCGGCAGGTGGGTCTTATAATGTGATGTACCTTCCTATTTTAGTAAACCACATCTTCGAACCGCTAACCATTATTAGATAATTTACGTCATAATGAACTTCAGGGCAGTAACCATGCAGTCAGCGTTCACGAACGTTTACAAATTTAACCCATCGCTGGCGGGAACCGGTTGGATCCTGTATGTTGGATCCTGTTGGTGCATACATTGTGTGCGGGCAAGCCAGAATCCGATGACCGGGGGTAATAATGTAAAGCGCTTAGAAACTCGGATATTCCCGATGTATTAAGCGCTATATAAGCAATAATATTATTAATATTATTATGAGGTCGATTAAAATGAGAAACTCGGTAGTCAACTGGTTAAAAGAATGAAGGTTCTAAGCGCATCATGAGACATTACGTAAAGTGTACATTTAGTGTAAATTTTGAATGATTTACATTCTGTTTTGAACAGAAACAAGGTTAATTATCAGAAATTTAGATTAATTTCGTTTTCCCACTTTATACAAATCATAGAAAATCACTTTTATCAAGATTTTGAGAAGGGTAGAACACACATTTCCTGATTTTTGGTAACAGTTGGATTTCCCTTTAATAGTACGTGCGGATAAATCATTATTCACGTATGTCAACGCGCAATCGGTGGGCATGCGAGCGAATCGGAGTACAATTCGTTTCGCTCTCTGCTGCCTGTGGGGAAAAACTTTGGTATGACTAATACAATATTTCGGTGTTGCCTTGATGTCGACTCAAAGGCTCACTCACTCCTATCAGGGTGCTCAATCCAGGACGACGCGAACCCATGAACGGATGTGTGGAGGGGGGCATTTCTAAGATTTGTGGAGTTTTGTAGAGTTTTGCCACACCTCATAATAAATTGCAGACCAGAGGTACAAACGTTTGTACGGTGTGGGGAAGGTTTCGAACATCTGTGATCAACAATACAACATTTCCGCTCATAACATTGACAAACCAAACTTATTTGATTGGCTCATCGCTCGAGTGAAACGCTGTGCATCTTCTATCTTCCAACAGGACCTCGAACCAGTCGACGTGTATATCACCGTCTGACAATCTAAATTAAGAGCGACAGTGGAACATTCAGACATCATTCGCGTATCATTGAGAAGTCGGCCATTAAATCTTGATGTTCTATTTACATCTGATGAGGATATAAACAATGAGTCACTTAATGTTTTATCAAGGACTGGAATACGTTATTTAAGACGCTGTGCTTCTGGCGTCAGGTACTTTAACGTTGATTAGTTTTCGCACCTTTCCGAGCTGATAGCTGTCTAAATATTGGCTTTAGTCGGTTAAAGCAAGGAGTTACTAAACTAGAAGACAATAAATTTGGATCAGCGCAGAGTTCCGATAAATCTAAGGATGCTGTGGCTGCAGAGTAGCAGATATATTTAGATTTGATCAGATTTAGAGAGATATGAAAGTCTTTTGGATAAGATTTCTGATCTATTCTGTTATACTTTCCCGTTTTTAACTCTTGACTTCTGGGAGCGTGGAGAGCATTATCGTGGAAATATTGAGGAAATGTATTTTAGTTGCTTGTAGATAAGGGTAACTCATTTGTTGTTGAAGTGGGAATGACTCAAGTTGCCACAGTTTTGTAGTGTTCTCATCGTCAACTCGCGATGTTGTCTAGTTATCTGCAACATGAGGCATGGACACTGGATACTGGGAGAATAACCGCATTTAGTACCTGACTTTGAAGACAAAATTCTATCATTTTAAAGAAAAACAATCTACTTCGCTACCTTTCTTCGAAAAGCCCCTGTGTGGTGCTTAATGTTACAATTTGATTCCACACTAACTGACAACTTGTCCAAATAACAGGAGAAGCGTGCATTGCTAGAGTCAGAAATATATTGGAAGAAAACTCAACTTTTCTTCGGGAAACAATTTGAAATCGGCACCAGACATGAGCCGCCACGAAAGAGTGATATCTCTGCCGAATCTGTCAGGAGGGTACTCACTGACCCTCTCTTCCAATGGTGCAAACACCCTGGTGATTCGACTGGTCCCTGATGGGCCGGACAACAGTACTGTTGTGGATGCTGGTAGTGGTGGTGGTACCGTAGGAGGAGGAGGGTTTGGATGTGCGGATGTGAATGCGAATGATAGCTTTGACAGTGGTTACCAAGGATACACGCCCACTCGGAATAGGAACACTTACCATGGTTTCAAGAATGGGCTGAACAAAATGAACAATGGATACTATTCCTTACCGGTGAGTTCATAAAGATTTGAGGTGGGGTGTCGGGTGTGGCGGGTGTAGCGATGGTGGTGGTGGTGGTGGCAACCGCGGCAGTTGTAGTGGGATAGCAGGAGCAGTTCTGTATTAAATAGTAATAGTAATAATAATGATGATCATTAAGATAATAATAATAATTATAACAATAATAATAATAATAACATTAATAATATGATAATGATGATAATAATGATAATAACATTAATAATATAATAATGATGATAATAATAATGATGTTGATAATAATTGCTTTGGGGAAGGGATTTAATGGTTCTTTTACTAAATTTTCCACTTAGCATGCGCCTCTCTTAAATTCATTAATGAGCAATATTATTTACTTTGTCTCTCTCTTTCTTTTTGGAGAGGGTGCTTGAGCCCCTGTAACCACATCTCTAGAACCGAGAGGAAGATAGAGATGATGATGATGTCGAGAGTGATGATGGTGGTGATAATATATGTAAGCGTATATGAGACGAATTATTTTTGTTATTATGATGATGATAAAGATGAAAAGGATGAGGAGAAACAGAATCTCCCGTGTATCAATCCGACACCGTTTAATCGTTTGATGAATAATGCATTGTACTTATACTATAGCTAACAAAATCATGGAGATATGTTACATTAATTAATGTCCATAAAGTAATCATAACTTTAAACCAAATCTGTTGAACTTTAGATGTCATTGATGTGACAAGGTACGATACTAATGATTTAAACGCCTGTCTCCTGAGTGCGATGAGGGTATTTTTACCCCCCTTTTCGATGGACCCTGGTGGGGATCTTAGCAAGTAGCTAGGAAGAGAGAGGTGGGGTAATGTTTCCTCCTCCTCACCAAGGGAAAGGGCGTAAAGGTATCGAGCAGTATCGAGAGTGTGACTGGGATGGGAGTAATCAGTGAGAAATCTTTCGAGAAAGAGTTGAAAAAGTTGTTAGTGGTTTAGTGGATATGCGAAAATTTCCAGCGAGAGAGGAAGAGAGAAAGAAAAATATAGATAGATAAATAGATAGAGAGAGAAAGAGAGAGAGAGAGAGAGAGGGGGGGGGGTAGGGGAAAGAGAGAGAGAGAGGGGAAGGGGGAGGGAGAGAGGGGGTGAAGAAAGGAGTGAAAGACATATAGGTAAACTCAGATATCGAGGGAATAGAGAATTTATTTTAAAGATCAAGCTCATTACGGAGTATTCCAATTTGAGAGAGTTAACAATAAAACAACGATACATTATGATAATGATTGTATAAGACATGGCCCTTAAAAATGCCAATTGTTAGAGTTGAACACTTTCATAACTTATTAATATTGTTTAGATAGCGAAACAACTACCGTTTGGTGTCAAAAGAAAGGCTCTGAAAATGACTTAAGTCATACTTAACAGACGAGATTGAATATATTTATATCAATTAGAGTTGGACTGCATCTCAAGTATAAGATTTGTTATGGATCAGCCCTATTACTGTCTCTCACTTTCACTTTCACTCAATTGCACTCCCCTGTAGCACGCATATCTTACATTATTTAGCTAAAAGTGATTATAATGTTTTTTGTTATTGATTGATATCAAATGAATGTTCTTACAATGAATGCATGATGGCAAGGAAGAGAGTTGCTTTAAATGATATCATATCTCTCTCTCTCTCTCCGTCTCTCTATTTCGCTCCCTTTCTCTTTCCTCTCTATCTCTCGTTCTCCCATTCTCCACTCTCGATATCTCTCTTCCTCTCTCACTCTCTAACCCCCCCTGTCTCTCCACTTCTCTCGCGCTCTCTCTCTTTCCCCCTCTCTCTTTCTCTGTCTCTCTGTGTGTCTATCTCTATATCTATCCGCTGTATGTCTTTCTCTCTGTCTCTTTCTCTCCCCCCCTCCCATTCACCCCTCCCCGTCTTTCCACCCTTTATCTATATTTATATCTCCCCTTCTCCCCTCTCTCAGTCTAATATACTACAATCATTTCTGTCCCATTTCTTCTCTTGTCCATGTACCCCTTATATTATGTTGAGGTATACGGCACCAGGGCGCCTGTCTAATTCTATATTTACATCTTTCATAGATTGTATCACTCTCCTACCCTGCAGTATTTCTAATATAGGATAAGAAATACAAGGCTACCTGACATATACCCATGCTGTCATTTATTTCTCCTTTTTAAGTAGTTTAAATTCAGTAAATCTGATATCTTTTTATAAAGATGAAATAACAGCACTTGAAATTATATTTGGTGAAGTACACGGTCCATAAGTTTGCACCGTATTTTTTCGAATTAATCACATATCCAGATTTGAAGTTGTGCAGTGTGTTCTATCTTGCGTATTGATTGAAATAGAATATCGTATTGTAGGGATAAATTTTCAAATGGGATATCGTATTATTTACTTTCTGTCGATGTTAGTATGTCTGAACTACCATTGTCACAGAGAACATTCGTGCTCGATTAAAAAAAGGGAATTTGTTAAAGATTTATGAACTTGAGCAATAAAATATGCTGATCTTCTGGAAGACAGACTAGTCAATTCGAAACAAAACAGAAGGAGAGAGAAAGAACGGATGTGTAATAACTAGGATTGTTACACTCATATCCGTTAAATTAAGTTTTGCTCAGCAGATGGATCGCTCCGAGGATGAACGATGGCCGGGGAACTCCCCTTGTATCTGACTTCTTGCCTTAAAGAGAAGGTTGAGTTCTGGGAAGAGGTGAAAATTATTTGTGAGCGTTATCATTGTTATTATGCAAGTGTGAAAGAACATCACCAAAAAAAAAATGTTCTCTTAAAAGCATGGCTCTTCAAAAGTTTTTATATCCTAAATATGGCATGTAACAACATAAAAATCGGGTCGGATTTTTATGCCACAAGTTCGTGCAGCCCAATATACACCTTTTTGTGTACACTGGTTCTAACTTTACCAAGACTGGGCCAAATTTCCTCTCAATTTGATGATTCCAGAACCTTGCAGTACACACCAATACTTATTTGCTAGATGATCAACCTTTTCTGATCGATTCCACACCGTTTCTTTCACAATGCAATAAATTGCATGACCAGAACTCACCTTTATCTTTAAGCTACTACGGGAGTAACTAGTTTCTCTCCGCTATCTTATGTTTACTACTGCAAACGGCATAAAGATTGAGATATGACAAGAGAGAAAGAGAAGAGAGCGGAGAGGGGAATTAGGGAGAAAAATGAGAGAAAGTGAGAGAGAGCAAAATAAAGAATGAAACTTAAAGAAAGGCAGGACGAAGATAGTAAATGGACAATTAAAGAAACTTTTTAATTTGAAAATATTTTTTAAGTAAACATGAAAGTGTTTGAATTAGTTAATATCTATCAAACTGTCAAAAGTATTGATGTTTAGTGAGAGTTTATAGAGAGTTTTTTTTTTTGGTATATAAGTTTTCTGAGTTCCTTAAATAAACACAGTTAGAAGAAACTAGCAAAAATACCATCAGATTAAAATTCAAAAAAATAATATAAGCTATTCTGGTACATTCTTGACATAAGGAAAAATAGTTGAATACTATACCGAATTGGATACATTTCAAAATAATAAAGGTGATTAAATGATATCATTGAGCAATGTATTTAATAAAAGATCATTGAGTAGAATAGAAATTGAACAGATAAACATAAGACAATGCACACGAAGACAAAATAAAGGAAGAAAAGGGCAGTAAAAGAGACAAATGAAAGTGGAATACAAGAATAAAATGTCACAATGTAGAAAGTTATATTGGACAAAGTATGTAGGTCTTAGATTAAGAACATGATTTTGGTTTGGCACATACATAGCCATCATGTACAGAAACGGAAAGTGTTGAAACGGGGGTAAGTCAGTACTGCCTGTCTGGGCCGATAAAGCAACATGCCCGACCTCAGTCGACCCATTAAAACCCAAGACGTGACCAAAGGGTAGAGATTTAGCTTAAATTGTGAGGGAAATGGGGAAAAAGAATGAAAAATGTGTTTTCATGAACCATAATTGTTCTGCCATACATGCAATTTCTTTGGTTATGTCGAGCAAATCCTGCTTAAAATATTTCGTATGTTAAGCATGCACAATGTATCCAGAAATTGATAAACATGCAGGGGCGGGGGGGGGGGGGTTACCTCTCCTGACTTGGAGTTGAGGAGGGGTGATATCTTTCGGTAGTCCTTCGTCCTGAAAGCCCTCCGTTAGCCAAGGAAGGGGGGAGGGGGTGGGGTGTTTCATCTTTTTGAATGGATAGATATGCCCCCGTGTATGGGATTATGCATTTAGAATTTAAAGAACAACTGCAATTCACCAAGAGAGAAACCAAATACTTTGAGTGTGTCATCAGGAAGATTGAGATTTCAAAAGGGTATTTAACAAAGGGTAAAATCTTCATATCTTTGCTTGTTACGGTTTTTCAATAGATCTTTGGAATCATTCTCTTGAAACCCTTGGATAAAAAGGTTAGATTATGGCTTCTATGACACGCAGATAACCCCTTGTCAATCAGCTAGGGCCAGGTTGTGGACTAAGGACTAGATCCAAGGCCTACGTGTAGGTCCAGTTACCAATGCCAATTTATATATGTGGGATATCACTTGTGCTGTTCAAGAACTGTTTTTGTAAGAGAGTATAAATACAAACTTCTTTTTTGTTTACGAATTATATTACACGTTACCTATCAAAATGAACCAAGGCTTGTCGATTTCTGAACAGTTCAATATAAAAAAAATGAAAATATATAACAAAAAACAAAAAAATGCTTGAATTTGCTGAGCATTTCTTTTAGAGAAAAATGGCATCTTTAACGCTCTTACTTTCACATAATCAGGAAGACATAAAACCTCGAAAGCTAGATATCTTTGTAACTATAGCAACAATACAGTTGACTGAGGTGTCAACGTGTGTGTACCTTCCGAGCCCCTATGTGTGCTCTCTAATACCTGTCAAATACCTACTAATATCGTTAAACAAAACGGCACCTTTCAAATGTTATTCAATGTATACTGTTCACGTATATTCCGCCTATATATTGTTTTTTATCTCAAATATTCTGATTTCGTTATACTCTGTACTATACTTTATCGTGCAGTGGGAACGGGAATGGGGTGCAGGGGACATGGTGTCTGAATGAATGAGATCACTTACATTCGATGTCAAAGGAGGCCTGCATCCTAAACTTAACTGACATATTTGTCGCCATCATCATCCATACAAACCTTTAAATCTAGACGATATTCATCCATTTCTTGTTATCAATGACATTCGGATATCCCATTGTTCGCACAATCCTTGAAATAAGTTGTGAAGTCATGGACTGTATCATATTCAATAATTTAATACAATAAAACATCTGCTCAAGAAATCAAATGATTTTGCAGAATTCATACAAAGATCCATTCTCCAATGATAAAGGCCTTTATAAATCGCTGTAAAATGAGCATTTCCATTTTTACACTGTTTGAAGGAAATAACATATGTGAAAAACTAATGTGACTTTGCAAATTAAACAAAAGAATTGGCTCGTTGTTATTTTATGGGGTTTAAAACTTTTCTTTGATTGTAATAGAGACTTCTATGTGTCCTTCGGGGCATCGGAGATCGACATGAGAACAAGTTTTGTTCTGAACTCAAGGATTTTAAACTCATTAGCGGTTCTAAGTTGAGTAGAGCCTCACTGGTAAACAAGCTATTCAAAAGGATGTTTAACTGCGGCTGTTTTTCTTTCGTTTCTTTGTAACAAGATAATAACAGTAATCTTCCGTGGAAGAACTGTGCCTATTTTGGCTCTCGGATAATGATTATTCGAACAACGATCATTTAATTGGCAATCTTTTGGTTCGGCATTAAAACTACTTGGTAGATATAGTACAGAGAGGAGTCGCTATGTGATATGACCACGTATGAGAAATAAACAATTTCTCTTTGTTTAAAACTCAACACAATAATGTCTGCAGGACTAGCCTATAAGAGTTAGGCCATATAGGCTTAAGTGTATGTATAAAGAAAAAAAACAAAAACAACAACAAAACATTCCTTCTTTGCAGACAAAATAAACTATTATTACTATAAATATTTAAATAGTTTATACTGCTCCTTTACCCCCCCCCCCCCTTCTATACATGGACATTTAACAAACAGATAACCATCGGTTATATCAACACATTGTCCAATAACTTTTGTAATTGTATACAGAGGCAGACAGAGAGAGATAGAGAGAGAGAAAGAGAGAGAGAGAGAGAGACAGAGAGAGACAGAGAGAGAGACAGAAAGACAGAGAGAGAGATGAAGAAAAAAAACAAGGTGCAGCATAAGTTAAAATATAGTGCGAGTTTATCGCCCACTTGGGCGGATATAGAAAGGTCGGTAAGAGAGGGTTAGGCTCGCCTACAGCAATCATTACGCGGCAATTACTAGAAACATAAGTTGATTTGCTGACTTACAAACCTAATTGGTTGTATAAATGGATGACGATTAGATCACAATTAACACTTCCCAATCGGTAGTTTGTACTTGACCCTGAGATGACCTCCTTTATATTTAGAAAATATATTCATGCACAATAATAACAAAATTACTTCTAAGTTCTATATGAATATAGTATTCCAGTATTTCTAGTCTTATGAATATACCTCAGTTCCGTATTAAATTATAGTATGCCGGTAACACAGTATGATTAATCCGAATAACTTAAATTATATTTTAATGTAAAAATATATTATCAAATTCTTATACGCTGAAGAATGTTGTGCACAGTATGGTTAAAGAAAACTTTTCATGAATATAAATCAAGTCAGTTAAAACAGCGCATCCTTTTGAGGCTTTGATTAATTTGAATTTCATGAAAATATATTTCTAAATTCAATTTAACCAATGTTTATTATGAATAAAAACAGTGCAATCTTAATCTAAAATATCAATCCCAAAATAGGCATATCACATGCAATGTAAGACATCCCAGGTTTAACAATTATTTTACATCATTTTAACAGGACGCGGTTAACAATTACGAATGATCTTTGTCGGATGAAAAAAGGAATCGTCATGTATCTTCAAAGATTACCCCAAATCAAATTGGCAATGAATGTATGTCTGTAGTAAATCCCTACAGATCCACTTGTCCGCAGTAACTGTCTCGTTTCTAACAAATTTCTTATGATAGAGAGATTTATTCGGATTAATGTCCAAATCCCGTGTTCTAGAACGCATTTCCAGCCCAAATTGGTCGTGTGTCCGGATAGCCGAGGTGGTGTCGAGTTACGCTCGACCGATGACGGAGCATTTTGGCGATTTGTCCGCGGATTCTTTTAGCCGAATTATGAATCAAGATATTATGTTTGGGCACATTGGGTTAAAATATTATGATTCTAATAAACCAATATCACGCTAGCAACTACTTTCGAAAAATCAAACTAAAGACAATTTCAATGCTTCGATAAAGAACACTGTTATATAATTATTTAGTTATCACAACAAATGAACAACAAAATAACCGTTTGATGATTTAACTGACTGCTAAGAAAGCATGTATACGCTTGTAAGTAAGCAGCCAGGGGACCGACGGCTTTAAGTCCTCTCCGAGG
Source organism: Strongylocentrotus droebachiensis (assembly GCA_035222895.1). NCBI lineage: Eukaryota > Metazoa > Echinodermata > Echinoidea > Camarodonta > Strongylocentrotidae > Strongylocentrotus > Strongylocentrotus droebachiensis. The sequence goes on from JAVYIG010004404.1 coordinate 79,338, forward strand.
GACTTGGCAATGAGGATTAATGCCTTACCAAGGGGCACTATATCGCATCGGCTTGGTTTCGAACCCCGACCTCCTGGTTACGAGACTACTGCTCTACCACTGAGCCATCCCGCCTTTATAAAATGATATAAAGACTGTCTTGGATTCATCTTATTGTCATGCTGACCAAATTCTTGAAATAAAAGCATGACCTAGTTGGCTACCGTACATCAACAATAACAAGAAGACAACACCCTGGGACATTAATAATGTTGCTATTTTTACCAGCACAAAGGGGTGCTTGGTTGGAAGAAAGGGGGGGGGGGGTAATAAAGCCATGCCAAATATATCCTTCATAATGTTATGAATTATTAAAAAGAACAATGTCTTGTAATGTCACATGATTGAGGTGCGTCTCTTCGCACCAGTGACTAGATTTCCTTGTAATATAATCCTGAGGCCTTGTTTATTTCACCCAGGTGGGAAGATTATTTCAAGATTTTTAATAGAAAATGAGAGGATGCTAGAATTACACTGATCAGAAAGAGACAGGTGTGTGGGCCGGGGAGGTGATGATAGATGTGTATTATTCTATGCTAAGTGAACTGTTTTAAAGTTTAACAACCGTATTGGTCTAGTAAACATTTCTAATTCGGTACATAGCTTTTCCAAAGTCACAAAAAAAATAACACTGTTTAAATTACAACATTCTTTGATGGAAACATTGCAGGGTCATATTAAACATCATTTAATACATTTACTTAATATTTAAAAATTGCCTATTGAAACATCAAACATCAAAATAATGTATGTAGCAGTCACAATGGTAACGTTGATTACTCAGAAATGGTTACTTATCGGAAGGATTTTTGCTTATTTTGGAAAAAGCCAACATACTATGAATTCATAACATAACAATTAATTAATGTTTCCATACATTATCATTATTATCAGATTATATAATATATAGGGCATTGCCTTACACGAATCATTCATATAAGGCACGTGAAGAAGAAATATTTGGTACTGCAACGTATTAATGTTGTGATTATTTCATTTCGTTGTTTGCATTTGTATGAAAATGATTAAGAAAATGTTAACATGAAATTAGAAGTAAATTTTGAAGAAAAAATAAGTCCCGTTTATTAAAGAGTTTGAGGTGAAGCTCCACTGTCAGATTCTCAAAGAAGAGGAGGATGAGAAATGGAACCATAATGAAGACGGTATAACAATAGATTAGACATATTACCCATCAATCTGTCAAGAAAAAGCTTGAATTGCCGGAAATAATGCTTTCCCGCCATTTCCTCTTCCTTGCCTCCACTTTCTAGTCACCATGGTAACGAACGGTATCTTGACGACAACTTCGATCCTCTCCAATTATCACCTCAATCTCCCAGATTATTGCGGATGAGTTGGATAGGTCTTTCAAACTTTCTTTCTTTGGCGCTTGGAAAGAGATGTAACACTTGGAAAGAATTATATATTTCCACACGATTTTGAACTCTTCACAATAATTGAAGGCTTTCGTGAACACCATGTGGTAGGGTAATCGAAGGGGCTGTCGTTTATAACTTTCGTCAGAAGAACTCAATTTCAACTCATTCGCCAAAAAAAAAAAAAAAAAATCATTTTGAATCTATTCGTCCAAAGAAATCATTTAATTTCATTCGTCAAAAGAAATCATTTTGAACTTATTCGTCCAACGAAATTAATTTGAACTCATTCTTCAAAATAAATAATTTTGAACTCATTCGTCAAACAAACTTATTTTGAACTTATTCGTCCAAAGAAATCATTTTGAACCTTTATACTGAAAAATTGGGGCCCCGGACTAGCCATGACACTGACATCATGACGAAAATCATATTTGACATATTGACATATTGGTCATACCACTTGTTATAATCAGGATGACGTCATATCGTTTGCTGAGAGTCAGAGGGACGTTAGCCTATATCGTACAACACAGAGTTAATGCCCTTCTGGCTCTCAACAGACGCATGCGCAATGAATTGGGACCTCTTCGAAGACGAGAGTCTTCTGACACTAGTCAGATTTCAATGTCAGATCTGAGTCTTTTTATATACGATCAAATGGTAATTTTTCTTTTAACCAAACATATATAATCAAATGATTTTTATTTTATAATGATGGAACCTGTCTTCTCTAAATGTACAATATGAAACAAAACTTTGAATGTGACAACCATCATTATGTTGGGCATTTGTACATGCATCTGATCCCTGACAGAGTGACAACCGAAACTCGTAAGGTGATTGATGCATTCTTTGCTTCTGTTATGATTTTCAAAAGGGGTCGAGGAACTTATTAATTTATTCTTCTTGGATATTACTTTTCATAACTGATTAGCAGTAATGGCAAGAGGAAAATAAATTTACTCGTGCAGTAGCATGTTATTATTATGTTACGTATATAGTTGATAATTTAGTTTTAATAGTTCATAATCTTTTAGATAATGCTCCTTTATTAAACAAAACTCAAATACGGTGAAGAAACGCCAACCTGTATGACAAAAAAAAAAAAAAAAACCTGGAACACATTCTGCAATTTGTCAACAAATTATCGATTTTCTTGAAAGTGATATTAAGGGATGTATGATCGCAGTTAATGGTTGTTTTAGCCCGAGGGTTAGACAAGGTGAGAAATGTGTCAGTGTCAAACGCAATTCTGACAGTTCTCAGTTTATACCCCCCCCCCCCCCCCCCTCGTCATAATGAGTCATTAGCCATACTGGGTAAGCCTATGCATTAACACCTCCTGACTTATCCTGTCACAACATTCACCTCATCCTGTAAAACAATGATCCAGGATTCCAAATCCTAGATTTAGGAATAATTTGCTGGATTGGAAACCAATTCTACAATGTAATCTAGTAGTCGCGCCAATAGACGTGGCACGAAGACAATTGGGGGGGGGGGGGCAAAATCTAGCCTATGTACTTGTCATTTGCCTGTAGAATCAAAATGATGATTAGTTTTAAACGAACAATTATCAAAATTGTGGAGAATAAAAACTGACAAACACACATAACTAAATCCACTGCCTTCGTGACAAAAGAAAGGTCCCCTTGGGAATAAAAGATGAAACTGAACAAATTAGAACAGACGTAGTGCCATTGTCCACATTAGTACATAAAAGCTAGGATATTTGAAATCGAATGATATTGGATGACACTTTTTGTGAGTCATCACGTTTATGTTTTCGTGTGAAATTTACCAGTATAGGGGGTCTCTAGTATGTTTTGGTTGAAAAGTTTGAACCCTCACCGCCCCCCGCCCCTTACATAGTTCTGTTGGCAAACCTCTCGTTGTTGGCAAATTTTCATTTGCCAAGCATTGTTGGTAAATGTAATATAAAGCTAATAATGACAATTTTGAGGGGAAAACTTTCGGCACCTTGTGAGCAAATTCGGTACGACGCTCCCACATTTGTCAGAGTCTAGCGTCGCCTCTGAATAGTATACAGGGCAACGCTTTAAATAGAGAATGGTGAACAACCTTTTTCTCTTCGACCTCATTCTGCCTCCTCACTTTTCATGCCATGCTTTCCCACATACCCATAATAAATACCTACATTTCAATAAAGTCACGAATGAAATTCCAAAGTGACTAGTAATTGGTTTCGTCTTTTACCTCAAGACAACAATTTCCTTCATTCTGCTTATTTCGAATTTTCCCTCATTTCTTTTTACCATTCAAGGCAGAACGAATCATGACGGCAATTTCCTGCATCTTTAGAGGTTAACCACAGTTATAGCCATTCAAGAGTCACATTCTTTTACCATTACAACCACTCACATTGTTCGATTTCTTTCTGCGAGAAAAAGCCAATACATTTCTTCGCGCCAAAAAAATCAAAGATAAAGTTGAGTTCTGGTCATGCGATTGCATTGTGAAAGAAATTGTCCAGAGGCGATTGGAAAATGTTGATCGTATGAGGCACATTAGCATTGATGTATAATGTGAGGTTTCGGAATCATCATAACAAATGTAGGAAAAAAATGGCCCAGTCTTGCTCAAAGTCACATGCACTGTACTCAGAAATATGTATTTGGGACTACATAAACATAATGCAATGTGGCATGAAAGTGCTAGTTTAGCTAGTCATATTTTGAATTTGAGGGCATTTGAACAGACTTCGTTTTCAAGGAACAATTAACACAAAATTATATGCTTCCATACAAACACAAACAGACTGAAGAAAAAAAAATCGGATATTATTTTAAACCTTTCAAAAACTCCACCTGTAGGAGATATGGAGCATGAGAAGAAAGATGGCCATGGTGATGTCAATGATGACTGTAATTAATTCGCGTCTGCTCTTTATGCAGAGCTTGTGGAGGAAAACCGAATGAAATAACGACCATTTAGGGATTAGATGATTGGTTAAATAACTTTAGCACTAATCGTATTTAAGAAGACTTAAGAACAGTGTATTATATGTTATTTGTTGTTATGTTATTTGTTGGGTTATTTTTACGATGACAGGGTTCAGTTGAAATAAAAACCTCTATTTGTGTTAAAGATATGATATACAATTCTCTTTCTTTCTCTCTCTCTCTCTCTCTCTCTCTCTCTCTCTCTCTCTCTCTCTCTCTCTCTCTCTCTCTCTCTCTCCCTCTCTCCACCCCTCTTTCTATTTATCGTCTGCAGTTGAGAGGTATATCAAATCGTAAGAAAAACAAGTATCCTGTATGAGGCTTACTTCTTATTTGAATCTGCATCTCTCTCTCTCTCTCTCTCTCTCTCTCTCTCCCTCTCTCTCTCTCTCTTTCCCTTCATCTTTTAATAATATTTCTCATAGCTATGATGCATTCATTGTTTACTTCCTACATTCAACGTCTGCAGATGACAGAGGTATATCATTTCGTAAGAAAAACAATGATTAATTTGATCACGTTCTTGACAGGAATCCTGGTAGACTTGACAATGGCACCAGGCCAATACCTGTTCGTTCCCCTTCTAATCCAATCCAGTAAGCACCGATTTGAAGATGATTAATCCCTTTTTCCTTGACCGTGACCAGCTTATCACACCTAGATGAAGGGCAGCATTTTTTGTATAGGTTGGGGGGGGGGAGGGGGAGAATGGGGGGGGGGGGTCTTCAAAACCAAAGTATATTTCAGACAGACTCGATTCGCACAGACGTGATAACATTTGTTATGCATGAAAACATTCAACTCCTTTAAAATTTAATATAATACCATCAAAATCATATCTTGGACGTTAAATACAAAACGTTTTTGCCCTTAGCAACCATGACGATAAATTATGTTCTATAAGAAAGCCTCTGCATGTGCAGTGGTCGCCTTCATCTCTCCTGGAATGCCAACCTAATTTGTGCTCCATTTAAAAAAATTGTCATTACATGCACAATATTCAGTTTCGATAAAGTTTGGGTTGGTAGCACCCCTCCCCCGGAAAATGCTAGTTATTACGTCATAGATCAACATAAACGTTATATACAAGTAAGTACCCTCATTTCACACAAATATGCCTACATTTTGATCAACCTACAACAAGCGTGAGAGGTTAAGCGTGAAGAAAAATAATATTTCGCTTTTTGCCCCTTTTCTGTCATGAAAGTTTTTCACTGCTGCACAATCTCACAGCTGCCTCAGCAGGGGCGTTCAAATGTCGGATGCGGTTATTGATTTCCAGGCTAATGAAATATTTGCCTAGAAGAGGGAAAAGGGGGACTTAGGGGCACTGTGTCGCTCCTCAATGGCGTAGCGTAAATCCATGAGGGAGCGATGGGCTTAGGCGGTGGATGAAGTGCAATTATCAGGCCGCCCTTTATGAGGGAGGGGGGTATGATGTGGGAGGGTATCCAATAGCACTATCTCCTTTTCACGTTCCGTTTCCCCCTTCTGCCTTTTTTTCTTTCCTAATGTCGTGCAAGTTTATTTCTCCTTTTTTTCTTCTTTTTTGTGGACGGGAGTGAGCATTCAATGGTGGAGGGGTAACCCCGCTCCTGTAGTTATTTGCTACCAGTTATGATTTGATCTACCGTGAACCTGACTTTTCATTACGATGCAAGACTATACAGGCAGATACAATGGTTCGTGGTTCGACTTCCAGTTGCGACACGATGATATTTATTTACTATTGCCACTTTCAAACCAGTTGAAGTTAATGGGTGCTTGATACGAAGTAATACCTTGCATGTTTTCAGCGACCTGGCCTCAACCAGGGTAATTATAGTATTTTGTAGGCGCCTTGATCATCTCCTGGGCCAATATGTTGGCAAGCAATATTAATGTAGTTATTTTTTATTATGTATCTTCATGAGTTTATGTAGGCGCTATGGAAGAGAGGAGGCATTCAAGGGGTTGATTTTACTCCTCTCTCCATTGCGTGATCATGAATTGTATTTTGGGAGTCGTTCACATCGCGAATGCCCCTTGACTCATGAATGGGGGAGCATTTGTCCATTTTTTGTCACGGTACGTTTCAACACGTACATCGCGTGCACGCCTTTGAACACATGGATCTCAAATTCTGAGGATTATTTGTTTTCAAGATCTGCTATCTCATCGACTCTGATCATTTTTTGAAATTATTTTTGTCTGGCCCTTGGACGAATGAGGCAGCCCCCCCCCCCTTAAATCAGTTTACTGTTGGGCAACCTTAAAGGGAAAGTTGAGTTCTGTTTTCACACCGCAAATGCCTTCAAAGTGCATGGTTATTGCTCTTATTCTTATCTATGACATTTATAGTGCCCTTTTAGAACCTAAAATTGCTATGAAGGTAATTTTAAACCCCAAAATGTGTGAAATTTAGCCAAGTACGATCATACCAATTCAGCTCCACTTTAAAAAAAACACGATGACCGTTAATTAATTATTTAATTAAAAATAACAATATATGAGCCGGCTAATTATGGGTAATATAAGCAACACGAAAATTCCAACAAAAAAGCCAACATCGGCATTGGCTGAAATACGACGTAAAAGGCGTTATTTCGTTTTTTCCAACGGTTTTTTCAAAATTTTCAAAATACCTAATATTTGTGGTGGTACACAAGTATTAGAAATCGTTATATTTCAGCCGTCTCTGAACCGATTTTGATCAAACAAAGATGATTTTGTCATTTAAATATTATGTTCTTTCAAATTTGACTCTCAGTTTTTCATTATCTCACAAGAAAAATATTTTATGTAGCGCCCTCTGCAACAGAACTCAACTATCCCTTTAACTTTATTTTCGTTCAGTGACATTATCTGCTTATATAATTATGAATATGATGTACATGTACCAGGTACTTTGAAGACAAAATTACATTCCCATAGGCCTAATACACGGACCACCCGGTTCCTACATGCAATATGTGAACCCATTGACTACTGAATGCATTCATTGCCATAGACTTAATACATGGACGGTGGACCACCCGGTTCCAGTAGTCAAAGGATTGAGTCTCAATGTCCATCTATCAATGTGATATCATATTATGAGACGGACACAACAAGGTCTGTCATTCCAGTCGACAGTCGTCCTAGAAATTTATAGTCAAGTGCAACAGATGAACGTTTCCGCAGAGATATTTCATCTTTTCCTCTCAAACTATGACTCAAAACAGCAGGACATCCCTCACAAAATGACGGGGATAATCAGATTTGTTTGATTGTTTTTGTTTTGTTTTTTGTTTTTTGTTTTTTGTTGGGAGGGGGGGTAACGCAGACCGCGAGTCTCGGGAACCCACAGATATGTTGTCAGACGACCCCGAGACTGACTTCGTCGGTCTCGGGGCTGTCTATCTCTTGACATTTTGGAATCTTGCCAGACCTTGTCGATCAACTCACTTGTCTTGGTCAACTTATGATGTAGACAGTAGTCCCCATAATTATATCACTGACATTCATTTTCTTTCATGTTCACCTTTTCGATTTTTGTTCCCGTTTCTATTTACAGGGGGGTAACCAGCATTCTGAAGGGGTGGGGGGGGGGGCGGGGGGGGGGGGGGCTAACTTCCTAAAAAGTAATGACAAACAAACTAAATACAAACAAACAAATTAATATTGATGTGGAATGCCAGATTTAACGCTTCAAATGAACAGGGTTTGGATGAATGACGCAATCGGGTTATAGGTTAGGTTAAGGGTTAGTGTTGAGTCCAGAATGTAGAAAACTGACAGGAGAGCAATTGCCGCAGGAGCCGAAACAGGATGTTGTTGTGTGACCGAATGTTAGGAGAGAACACCCTTGTCTTAAAAACTTGGCAAGGGTTTCGGTAACTGAGTTGCACCTAGGTAGATTAACAGCCATTTAGCAGCCACTTTACAAGTTGTGTGTTCCTCTTTGATACTTATTGTCTGCAATAGTTATTACTGGCAGTAACAGAAACGGACATGAATTTCTCCTTATTATTCTTTAATTTTTTTCACATTTATGACAGGCGACATGAATATGACGTATCTGACACATTTAGTGAAAGTGCAGAGACCTTGATTGAATTTCTTTTTTAAATATCGGAGCCTCTGTCATGTTGTTTAGTATCCATATTTCGCCTGGTGGCGGCCAAAGTACAATATATTACCTTCACCTCGCTCTATACAAGGGGGTAATAAAAGGGGCATTCAATATACCAGGGTAATTGCACTAGTTGGTAGTTATTACTAATACCGCAGTGTGACGTCACGAGTAAAGCCAGTCCTCCCGTAGGGGAGGTACTCTGTTATCAAGTGAGCTTGAAGGTTCAATTTTCTTCACTATTCTCTTTAGTTTGATTACAACCCGACCAGTCTGGGCTAGTAATTCCCGAGGCGACTTAGATATGAAAAGTTGTCGCGGACTACAGTCTATTCCTTCCATTTTTTAAACGATGTTTTCATTTTATTTGTAAGATCGACCTTTTTTTGTTCTTGTCCTGATGTTCAGAGTCTGTCTTGTTCGAGTGCGCTGTTGATATTTATTTCAATCGTTACCTTCCAGTAACAGCCTGTTTAATCTACTCGAATGAATAACGAGAGTTGTGTAAGCCCAAGCACGTGTTGGGCTCGACTTTTGCTTGCAATCCAATTTTTTTCAAACAATATTTTCTTTTCATTGGTCACTCTCTCCTATATATTTTTTCTTCATCTTATCCGCCTCAGTTTTTGTGTGAAAAGAGTTAGAATCTAAATGCCATTACCTCAATGACATGCTCCTCTTTCCTTTTCACTGATTTTTTAAATATATTTGTTTAGCCTTTTCTTCCATTTCTACATCCAATACCGTGTGAGCAGTGGGGTCACGTACCCCATAGGAATGGGCGAAAAACATGAAAAGAATGAAAAGGGAGAGAGGGAAGAACATAAAAGCAGGGTGATGCGATCAGCTCCCACCCCTCATCACTCGGCCGCTTCGCCCCCTTACATTTCATGTTTCTATTAATCCACTGCCTATTGGAGTCGGATGGTCCCTGTATTTAAGCACACGGGAATTAAATAATCATTTAATCATCGGATCAGAACCAGTGCCGCCCAATGAGGACCAGTGTATACTTCTTTGTGTCTTCTCTCATTTTCTCTTTCTTTCTTTCTCTCTCTCTCTCTCTCTCTCTCTCTCTCTCTCCCTCCCTCCCTCCCTCAGCAAACTCTATACATCTCTCTACCCCCCTCTCTCCCCTCTCTCTCTCTTTCTCTCTTCCCCCAACATCCTCTCAATTCGTTCTCTCTATTAGTATTACTCCGTTCTTTCCCCAACCCCCTCCCACACAATTTCCTTCCTAGATCGCACCGAAACTTCCCATTTCCCACTGCTGCAACTCAAAGCTTTTTAATAATGTTACTGCAGGGGGCGTCATGTAAAGGTTACACTTTCTATCAAAGTAATGCACTTAGTATTAGTGTGAAGCCATGAATACTTCCAGTGTTATAATGTTCATTTGATCAGAGAAACATGTTTTCGTACAGCGACTTCAGTCGTTTTTGTAGAACAACAATATCAGGTCTATCAATAGTACTGGCCTTACTCCTTTAGTTACTTTTTCCTTCAATTAAAACACGATATTCTAAAGGGGGAATTTCACTTTTGGAGTTTCAATGCAAAATAAGGGTGAAAGAATGGCGTAGTCGTGGGTCCAGACTGGTCTGACTCTGTGAAATAAAAGCAAGAGAATAAGGTGAAGGTTTTGGAGTGGGTCATTTCATGTTACCTCCTCCTCTTACTTTCTTCATCTTTCTCTCCTGAATCTCGTTATTTCCTCATTTTCAGTTGATTAGGGGTGCATGCTCCCGTGCAGCCCCTCCGCAGCTACATGTACATCACTGACGTTAGCACACGTCCTTGATACAGATGTCTTTATCACTTTGTTCCAGTTGCATTAATGATTATCACATTACGAAATTTAAAAAGTATTCATCTATCAACGAACTGGTATTAATATTATTAATATGATTAATGACAGTATACATGCCGATGGCTCATGCATTATTCAACAGGTAATCACAATTAAATTCATATTTAGATAAGAAACTCATGCTTGATATCAATATCTGCATAACATTGTATTCAGTTTTTATTTGTTGCTTTGATTAAATAATATTAACCTACACACATAATGCAATTGCTAACCTATTATCATATCAATGGTCAATCCATGATTTCAAAGAATGATCATGACTAATTCCTATTCAATACAGACGCTCTGCGGGATATTTTGGCGCCTTTTCAACTATTAAGATCATTACATTTTAAGAAGAATTCGTAATATTGATGAGATGAAAAAACTAAACCATCATTTCCATTTTTGTTCTTGCTCTAGATCCGCAAGAAGAGCAAAGCGGACTACGCTGATCTGCAGGAAGGTGATCGTGTTCTGTCGATCAACAGTAAGACGGTACGGAACGCAGCCCGCGATGTCGCCATGGCTTACATCGACGAGGCCAACGACTCGCTCGATCTCGAGATCGTCAGGTATGAGATGATTTTCGTTTATTATTATGAAGTATTGGCGTCACCTGTGACTGGGAGGGGAAAGCGAACATAATCATTGTGACCCTCGGGTCTCACCTTCTGGTATAATTGACTGGGGATGTGCAGGTGGACCACTATGTGGTTTCTTCCTAATAATAATAATAATATAATTATTAATAATGACTATTTGTAAAGCGCTATATCCATTTTGCAGAATTGCTCAAGGCGCTGAAATTATACACGAAAAAAAAGTAAACTATAATGAGATGTAAATTAATGAATATATATAGTGCAGTGGGTTCTTAACGTGCAAAGGTGGTGACTGTCCTCTATACAAGGCCTCCGTTTTACGTCCTATCAGAGGTACGGAGTGTTTCCACTTTAACCTAGCCTGCGTCCATGACACAAGGGAGGGGCACGTCAACACACATTGCATGGCTGGATTCGAACCCACGATCTTTGGTTCAACAGGCAGATCCTTCACAAACTAGACCAACTCGTCTTTTTTTATTCTAAATTTAGTGTTTTGTTGTTGCATTTCGAATTTTTCTGAAATCTCAAATAGTTGCTTTGCATAAATAACTTTATCAAGCTTGTTTTCCGTTGGGTAAAGCTTGCAAGCAAGATGTTATCATATATATTTTTTTTTTTTGCATGGACGCACATAGATTTTGACCGAAAAATTGTACAAACCTATACGTGTTTCAATTAGTCACAGAATTGGATGGGAGACTTTGAAAAAATTATCAGATGTGAATGATATATTCAGCATCATTAACAAGCGGAGTCCAATTAAATTTTCTTTAATTAGAGCAACATGTAACTCGCAAAATGGTCATTTTTGAGCACTTCTTATGATAATAACACCAGGATATTAGACTAACATCAAACAAGAATTCCTAACTATGAATGGCCATTAATCTAGTCGGTTTATTGGTTTGGAGTCGGCTTGGCCATAGGGGTAAATGCAACTGAGTTGTTCGGTCTCAGTATTGGGGTGATACAAGATTCATCTCGATAGATGTTCAGTCTTTACCTGTCTTTAAATTATGCACAATTGTGATCATCCATCATCAATGAGGTAAAATAAAATCCAAGGGGAGTAGATAGAGCACGAACTTGTAAATCTTCCCTGGCAAGACAAAGAAGAGCTCTGTGGCAATCCTTGGATAGACTTAAATCTGAGATGCACGGCCCTACGTGCTATCAGTGTCTGCACTGTGAAAAATTTGGGCAATATTTTTCGACCATTTGCCCAACGTTGTGCCAATAGTCAACCCAACCATCTATTGGGCAATATTTTGCCCAGTGGTATTGGTAAACGTAACCACCCTACTTCACACGTGCATAATTGTTTCGTATTTTGACCAAAATTTGGGCAAAGATATGACCTTTCAACTGCTCGACCACGGTAGCCCATTTGTTTTGAAAATCTTGACCAGCTGTTGGGCCATTGGGAAAAATATTGCCCAATAGATGGTTGGGTTGACTATTGACACAACGTTGGGCAAATGGTCGAAAAATATTGCCCAAATTTTTCACAGTGTGTGATATGGTGTAATATTGAAGCCCTAAAAAAAACTGCCTCAAAAAAGTAAAAATCTTTGAGTGACCGGTTTTCCCATACTCGTTTTACCCAATAGACTGTAGTGTTATGAAAACCGTTAGGAAAACGCAAAATTTGGTTTTGATTTCCAATCATAAATATCTTGATAATCAGACAGGCGATCGGCTTGTATTAAGTCATAGGGTTCCTGACTGACCTAAAGGTTTATAATTATCATTGCAGCATGAGCTAACTCCAGGATTTTGTTTCAGAATCTGAGACAAAGTTACCGGATCTCTTTAAGTGTTAATCTAAACTCTTGGCGGACGTCTCCTCCGGCATCTGCAATAAATCCCTACTGGCTGTTGAGGAACTCGACAGCATAAACCATGAAGTACGACCACATTCAATCTGGCTTGATCACGAGTCATTGCAGGGCAAAGATAGGAGTCAATGATCTCTAGGTTGCTAAAGGATCAAGTCATTATAGTTTCATTGTATACAGGGGCGTGTCTTTAGGAGTAATGGAGCACGTCCCTCTCAAATAAAAGAAAAAATAAAAGGACAAGGGAGACGGGGGGGATAGGAACAGAAACGACCTGCTGAAACAACCCTCCCACAATCATAGTAGAATAGTTTATTCGCATTTCATTCACTTTCACAAAAACTGGAGAACACCCCCCCCCCCCCCGACACCAGTACCCCCCCCCCCCCTCCCCACTTCCCCATGTCTTGAACCACACTCCTAGTCACTTGAACGTGCTTTGTTTGTGTTGTCCCTTGTATTTTGCTACATTTACGCCTATTAATTATTGAGCAGAAGACATTGAAAACGACGCTTTTTAAAACAATTTCAGAGTGACTGTGATTTATGATATATATCCCCCGATTAAGGAATAACGTAAACTTTTAACATGCTTATAGAGCCATTGATTTGGAGAGTTTGGCCAGCCCAGTTCGAGTTGGGCACAATAATGGCGAGTACTGCTATGCTGGGCAAGCACCCAAATATCGGTGAAATCAAGTTGCCAAAATCTGCTGTTAGATGACTCTGATAGTTTTCCTTAAATACCCCCTCTAGCGTTCACCTGTAGAGCCTCACACTAGAGTTTCCTAATTAGATATCTCGATTGTCGGTTAACAATTTATTAGTATTAGGAAGATGACACAACAATCGTCTTGAGAGCTCGTACGTTCGCCATTATCTCCGAGTTTTAACATATACATTTTAAACTTTTTTAAAGCTTGTGAAAAGCGAGAGAGAACTCGAACCGTTTGGCCAAGCTCTCCTAAATCAATGAAACTTTTCCCCAATTTTCCCTCTCACGATCTCTCCGACCATGCCGATGGTCTCGTTTCACCGATAACATTAACTATAATTATAAAATGGATTTTGTGTTGGAAAAGGGATTGGATATTAAAAGTCAGAGTCAAAGTAGCAGTTATTTATATACACTGTATATGCACCACTATGAATTCGTTACTGTTATAGGTTTTACAACAGACTGCAGATAAAATTTTCATTGAACTATTTAATTCCCCCCCCCCCTATTTTACCTGCAGAACAAGAAGTGCCAACCCAAGAATGCAAGACAGACAGATGAATATGCAGATGAATCAAGATAAACAAAGTTCAGGTACCGAGTGTGTGATTTAGTTCACCGTAATGTTCTCTTCCTTCTTATCCTTCATTCCTCCTTCTATTTTCTTCCTATTCTCTCTTATTCTCCTTCTTTTATATACATCTCTCCTTTTATCCTCATCCAAAGTCGTATTATGTTACACTTTACAATTAATTACACGTTTTTCTGTTTTTTGTTGCTTTTCTTTATCGTGGATTTTCGAGTGAAACACGAACAATTTCCCTATTTCTATCATATAACTCCCCAAACATACAACTACTTTCAAATATTTAATATAATCTTATGTCAATTAATATAACTATATAACTAATAATTGTTTGCATGCGAGCTTAGTTTTCATCAATATGTATACTTTTTAAATACATTAATTAAAGTTAATTAAACCTTGTATTTACTTCATTTGATTTACCTCAATTGCACGTGTTTATTTATTTCATTGCTTTATCACAGTTGTTTTCTATTTTAAGATCAATACTATTATTTTGCTCCGATTTGTTTTGTTGAAACCTTATTATTTAATCTCTACTTTCTTGTCATCACCTTCAATAAGTCATTAAAACGGAGCTACTAAATGGTGCTAACATATATTGACCCAAAAGGGGGATTTTATTACTATGTTTAAAGCCCGGGAAATATTTACAATGAAACAAAACAAAAGAGGGACCCGTTTCGATGCGGATACGGAGGGTATATTTCGAAAAGGTTTCCCGCCAAAAGTAATCCTAGGGTAAACCAAATTTACCCTCATCTTGCCTATCAGCGGATCGACGGATGTCAAACGGCAGCAACGCAGTCCGTAAAGTGACGACGACAACGACTCGGATCAAGACGACGAAGGACGGCGAACGACTGCAGGAGACGGTGACGAAGACGGTGATGGAATCGCTGGACGGCGAGACACCGAAAACCGTAGCGCAGACGACATCGGAGCGCAATGACATGGCGGGACCCGTGAGAAAACAGATCGGAGTGACAGAGCATACAGCTCCCATCAAGATGGATCGTGGGAGACGAACCAGTGACGTCATCATCACTCATCCACAGAAACCAACGACCGATCGACCACGAGTATCAGGCAATGGTGAGATCGAGGCATCACCAAACCACATCACAAAGAAAGGGAGAGGGGAGAGGGATGGCCCTTGTTTATATTAAATTCGGAATTGAAAGTTATGCCACAAAGCAAATTCAAGGAAATTCAATTTTTTATTTTATTATGACAATTGAAACTGTCCATACGGCTTGGGGGAAGGGGAGGGGTGTTGGGATCCAATCTAGCTACTTCACTCGAATCTATCATTCTTACTTACTCCTCTCATCCTCTCATTATAATTATATATTTTGTTCCATGCTTTGGTTACAGACCACCTCTCTCCCCTTTTCCCTCTTTGATATTGTTTTTACCCCTATATATTCTTCCCTAAAATATTTTGAGGTTTTGTGTTAATGAATTTTCCTCCCTTTCTTAATCTATTTAATCTTAATGTAACGAGTTTCAGATTTGATTCAACCTTGATATTTTCATGATCTTTGGTTTTAATCTTAATTTGTTTGTTGTAAATAAACATTAATAGTTAACTTTCAATAGTTACAGCATTACAAGATCTAAACACACTGGAAACATTACATTATGTTGCGTATTTTAATGCCAGACTGCATCTTTATGAGCAAGTTTCGAACTTTTCCAATTTCCCACATTAACGTCTCTAGACACCACCGTGTGCAGGAAGGTATTCGAAATGAATAGGCGTTTGGTTGGCTTGAATAAAAGTAAAACATTAAAGTTTAAGAAAAGTCCGATTGAAAAAGAAAGAAAGACACTAAGTTGCTGAAAGCTTTCAAGGAATACGTTCATTCAAAGTACCCATGTACGACACCTGGGTGGAGAGTGGCACATGTAGATTACTGCCTTGTCAAAGAGAATGATTTCAATCATTCGTGCACTAAAAGTAGACATGTAAATTAATTTATCAACCGTTTATTCATTTTTATTTTTGCAGTGAGCGTAGGGCAGTCATCCACTATCACCATAGACAACCAACACAAGCAAGGGACGTGGCAGGCGACACAACGTCAACCATCACCAGCCAAACAACAACCCGTCTATCAACAAATGCAACAACCTCAACGTCAGCAACCGCAGCAACCGCGGTTCCAACTACCGCAGCATCAGCAACAGAAACCAAAGCCCAAATTCGAGATGCCCAAACCGAGCGACAACCCGCGCTATGCGCCTCCGGGTCCGAAAACCGATTTCGCTCTCCAGTTCCGGCAACCAGCGCCAGTGCAGAAGAGTAAGAAGCAATCAGCCTATGAACCGGTCAGCATCATGCAGTCAAAGCCTTCTGGACGGGAGCTGACCATCACCTTTGCCATGCCAGATGAAAATACAAAGGTGTGTTCAGGTCGAAAATATATTTTTCCTTTTTGTTTATGTTGGGGTTTTCCCAATTGCATTTTAATCCATTACCTACGGGATCGCCGGGGAGGATCCTGTACCAAGCTTGTGGGAAGTGAGAGATTTTTAATAGTAGTCAGTAGTCACCACTTGCAATGTGAACAGTAGTTTTTGCTATGCACGATGCACATTCCCCCCTCCCCGACTGGGAAGAAAAAAAGAGACGTTGTGGGGGGGGGGGGGAGACGAGATACACTAATACGCCACGTCTGAAGAAAAAAAGCCCCCAAAATATATTGTGGATAAGTTTCAGGACTGTGAAACACAAGGTACAGGGTTCGAACCACTGACGTCTATCAGCATATGCCACTTGACCCTGGGTACCTGAAGAATTTATTCCTTGAATGCTCTAAGCACTACCTTTGCTGGAGCTAAAGCCAGGGTGATAATATCCAAAATCATTTGGAAGCGCATAGAGACGTTAGATCATAATTCGATATGCGCAATACAAGAAGGTATTATTACCATTACTTAACTTAAGAATTGATTTTTTTTTTCTGTCTGAAGGTGGACTTCGGTAGCCCACCGGAATCACCAAGCGGTATGTCTGTAGACAGTGGTGTACCCCCCGAATCACCACTCAAGGAAGACGGTACAGATGTCTACAGGGATCCAAGTATCATCCTCCGGAGTCTCGCTAAGGACCAGCCTCTATCAGGTTTGTTTGTTTTCCCTGACTGATAAGAACAAGAAAACTGTATGCTTGTAAGTAAGCTACTAGAGGATTGACGGCTGAAAGGCCTCTCTGAGGAACTTGCTATTGAGTATTAATGCCTTACCAAAGGGCAGAGCGCATCGACTTGGGTTTGAACCCGGGACCTCCAGTTATGAGACCATTTTATTCTTATGAACAAAAGTGTTCCTTTTCCCTCCACAAATGGGGTGTCGCTGTTGAGTTTTAAATTCATAATATTTAATTGAATTATCATAAAAATAGTGATTGATTCTTGTTGAAACTTGATGTTATGTTGCTCAGTTAAAGACTTTTCATGTTTTCTGTTTTGACCTTTGTTTTCACAGAGCGATTACAGCGGCCGTACTCGGAACCAGCTGGAAGGGTTACCGAAGAACCTGAAGTCTCTATTGTCGAGAAAAGACGGGCGTGTAAAACGATCGCAGACCTTCTCATGTTTCCCAAGAACAAGCAGGCAAAAGGTGCGAGGATGTTCGCAAAGCGTCGTAAGAGAAGTGCCAGGTACACGATCGAGGCGACCGGACAGAAAGATTCGGATGAAGATAGCGAGGGCTCGTCTACTGGCGAGTCTGGAGCAGCAATCATCACCATCAAGACGGGCCCACCACCACCACCACCACCGATGATGAATGGGAGGATTCCTGCACCGCCACCACCACCTCCAGGAGGATTCACACAGCGTATCAAGATAGAACCAACCAACTTCAACGTCAAGCTGAAGAGCAAAGCAAAATGCGAGCACGTCTCGGTGTCGCCGAAGCAGTGCCTGGTCCTAGCTGATGGCCTTAAGGGTCAATCCGGCAGAGCAGCAGAAATGTTTGAAAAGAGGAGATTAAGATCAGAACAATTTGTCCTTGACGAGTCTACAATAAAGCATGCAAAACCATCTCCGTTTAGTAAGCCGCCAGGACCGGAGACCTCAACAACGGCAGAGATTCACATCAAGAAGTTATCCCCTTGGGAGGCGGCACAAGAATCACCTGTTGGTTCTGTCTCCAGAGCCTTTCCGAAAAAAGAGGTGAAGATACCACCTCCAATGAAGATCCCTCCTCCGACTCAGGCCAAGCCTAAACCAGCAGCACAGCTCCCTGCAAAGCCTGGTTTCAAAGCGTCTCGCGACCTCCCCAAGTACCCGGCACCACAGGCCAAGGATTCAATACCACTCAAACCAGGGTCAACGCTCCCTAAGGCCAACTTTAAAGACTTTAACGTCAAGCCACGCGGTTGGGGCAGGTCATCTACCGGTGATAACCGCTCTGGATCTCCGGCTTCGTTGAACTCTGATCAGGGGTCAACTGGTAGAGGCCAGATCGGAACCAAGCCACTCAAATACAGCGGTGGTTTTAATGATTTCAATCCCAAACCCAGGTTGTTCGGTATTGATTCACCAAGGCATGGTGCGCTTTCACCTACCGTGTCACTAGCCGAGAGCGACGATTTATAAATGTGCGTTCGCCTTCAACACCAGATAAGCAGGACATTTTCGATGGTGGTTTCTAACGAAAGGTGAAAATCTCTAGGAACATGTTGTTCGACCGCTTTGAAGATTATGCACCCATGACCATGAGTGACTCTTTTACAAATATTTAAAAAATGAATTTCTGTGAAGTGATATAACAAATCTGAATGGCATAGTCTACACGAGGACAGAATTACATCTTTTCTTGAAGAAAAAAATTACTTTCTGTCATAGGGGATAGTTTGGCAGTCGTCTCCAATGGTGAACCTTTGCAACTCTGGGGGCAAAGATATGTACAATTTTGTTCACAGTGCGCTTCTGTATTAGCTGGAGGAGATCAACGCATTTTCTAGAAGAATCCCGAGCTTTATACTGTGACTATTACTACTTAAACCAAGTCAGGAATATCACACGTTTTAACAAGTATTACCTGCTTCGTTAAATAGGTTTAGAACAGCCTTCAATCATAAGTGATAGAATTACATGTACAGTTAGATACGATACTTCATGTAAATGTACATATTTTTGTGCGGGCAGTTTTTAGCCTTGAGCTCCAGAACCGTTGTCAAAACTTTTCTGTAACTGATATGCATTTTAAAATTTTGAATATTTTAAAAGACAATTTATAAGACGTTGTTATGTAGCACCTCAACCAATAGAATTGCTATGAAAACTTTTCCTTCACATATATCAAATGGTATAAAATGTAATTGACCGGCTCGACTTAGACTCCATCACACTTAAGCTTTCGTGGTACGATAGGTTAATAGTAAGCACGACTTTTGTGAATGTAAACATTTGTGTTGTTTGTCTACGCTTATATTCATTTATTATTGTGTAACTATCGTGCATCGGGGGTTTCTGAATTTCGGTTACGGTGAAAATAAACTCTGATAGAAAAGAAAAGAACATAATTTGTCAATTATTTTATGTGTGATCATAATCAACGAATGTTAGAGCGGAGAAGATTACAATTTCTTTCGTTTCTTTCTACTCTACATTCAAGAGTTTTCGTTCTGATGCGATGGTTTGCGGCAAATACAAAAAAAATAGGAAAAAAATATGACTGCTTGAGTAGCGTGGAGTATAATGTGGATAAATAGGGCGCTTTGTACAACAAACAAGATCGCAAACACTTTCGAGAAATCAACTTAAGGGGGATTTCAATTCCTTATTGTATTGTCTTTGATGTTTTAATTACGTAATATGCCATTGTCATGTTCGCACTTTTCATGAAATGACGCACGAGGTAGTTGAAATTGCTTTAGGTTGATTTGTTAAAGGGCTAGCGGTCGTGTACATGCCGTTTTCTTGTAGGACTTTGCATTACATCAAAAACACATTTGAAAAGAAGTAAGTGATAATGCAGGGCGATTGTATCACAATGTTTATTTCAAGCTAAGTGCAAAGGATGACATTTTTTATCACGCGAGTCTAAGGAAATTAGTCCAGAGTTGCAGTCGAGTGCGACCCCCAGGCCATATTTCAGTGGCTTTAGCCTAGACCTCGGACCGAGTTCTGTGTACAAAGCCCAGGGGATGTAATATTTCTCAGTTGTCTTGTGCCTAGGAACGGCAGGCTTGATATACGTCACTGGTAACTGTCATGTATTATTTCGTAAGAGAGTGACGCTATATCTCTGTAAAATTTAGAATGACACGGCAATATCGTTTGTTTTGAGCCAGAAGGATGTTAAGCCATATATATATTAACACAGAGTTGAAGGAGTTGATCATAACAAAAATAGTAAAGCTATAAATCACCTCACATCAACGTCATATTGTCACATAGTGTGTGCTAGCTTCCGCCTGACCTGTTCCTTTCTGTGACATTGCAACTTGTTTTAGAATTGCTCTATCTGAATATGATAGGTTAATGAATGCTTGATCCGAATGTATTTGATCAGATTGAGTACAGTGCCTTACTTTATCGGTGATGATGCCTTTGTAATTATAGTACACATATAAATATGTATACCATATTGTGTTCAAATGAAGAGCTAGAGCCTGTGTTATCATTCAAAAGTGCACTATTTTTTAAAACAATACGTACTCAATAATCGTGTTTTTGTATGTAAGTTCTTGCTCCTCTTCCGCGTATAATGATGCTGTACATTTGAAAAGAAAATCCGACCTTATTTATTTGCTTTTGGATGCTTGGAAGATGATGTTTTGGAAAAATAGTAAATTGTTATATTATAGACCATCTGTGTTACAATAATACCATATGTCTTTGTTAAGTATGAATTCGTTTGAATACTTTGTATGTTGAGCATATCATGATGAGAAGAGTCTAATATTAGTTTGTTTTAGATTGCAATTGATTTATTTCGTCTTGTTTTTAAGAGATGAGATACTAATAAGTGAGTCCAATAGAAAGGTTCATGAATTTGTAAAATCCTGTCGGAAAGAATATAATGTTAAACAGTTTTACTTCAAAGGAGATTGCGATAGTCCTATTATCTTGTGAACACAGGAGCTGTCACATCTGTCCATATCGTGTCCACATTGGTTTCATACATGGACATTCTGTAGTAACGGTGGGAATTTACATAAACGTACAGCAATATGAACACGCCCTCTTCTGTCCGTGTTCACAGTATTGTACACTGTGGTTAAAAAGATATCCATATAATGTACCAACACAGTTTAAAAACAAACTATATGTTCACGGTGCTAGTAGTATGAATACATTCTATTATCAAAGTTTGTTTGCGCTGTTATACAGTGTAAAATACTGTGGACACAGTGGATACCTACCACAGTGTAACCGCATGGTGGATTTCAAATACTGTGCTAGTACTGACGATATGAATCAATTATGACCACACTGCGGACAAAAAGAAAATCAATATAGTTTCGGCAACATGAACACACTTGTTCAGCCTCTTGTTTTTACTGTTTCATAAGAAACCACACTGTGGGCGGAAAACATCACCGTTAAAAGTAACAGCAGAGAGGTTTTTAGACCAGTTTGACAGAGTGGTTAATGTGGCACACACGAATCTCGCATAGAGGTACACTCTGCGTTCGCAAATTTTTCATAAGGTAACATACTGTGGTCATAAGAGTAAATCACAGTGTGGTCATACAGAGGACTTGAAACACTTCCATAGGCTGGTAGATACTAGAAGTAACTTCACCGCATGCAATCAATAAGCGTACGCAGGCAGATTTTAAACATTTTCAAAGTGTCACAGTGTGAACAAATGTGGTCATAGTAGCTCATACTGTGGGACAGTATATTCTTTCCGACAGGGAATATGTTGTAGAGAATAACATGGATGAAATGAGCATCTTTTGCAATCAATGCTTACATCTTAAGTCAGGTGTCGAGATCATATTTTGATGAGAACCTTAAACACGTGACTACACGAAATATAGTTAAAATCTGTTTTATGCCTATTTTTTCTTTTGATATAAGCTTCACGTTGTGTAGCTTCATTATAGGTAGGAGATTTGAATCAATACAGTCTGTTTTGAATTTTGGAGTGAATAAACTTTCAAAAAATGACTCACGGTGTGATAGATATCTGAGTGCGGGTTGTTTGTAGGCCTACATTTGTTTTGTTTGTTTGTTTAATTGATTGGTAATCCGATTAATTGATTGACTATCCATTTGATTGATTGACTATCCGGTTGATTGATTGACTATCCGATTAATTGATTGACTATCCAGTTGATTGATTGACTATCCGGTTGATTGATTGACTATCCGGTTGATTGATTGATTATCCAGTTGATTGATTGACTATCCGGTTGATTGATTGACTATCCGGTTGATTGATTGATTATCCAGTTGATTGATTGACTATCCGGTTGATTGATTGACTATCCGGTTGATTGATTGATTATCCGGTTGATTGATTGATTATCCAGTTGATTGATTGACTATCCAGTTGATTGATTGACTATCCGGTTGATTGATTGATTATCCGATTAATTGATTGACTATCCAGTTGATTGATTGACTATCCGGTTGATTGATTGACTATCCGGTTGATTGATTGACTATCCGGTTGATTGATTGACTATCCGGTTGATTGATTGATTATCCGATTAATTGATTGACTATCCAGTTGATTGATTGACTATCCGGTTGATTGATTGACTATCCGGTTGATTGATTGACTATCCGGTTGATTGATTGACTATCCAGTTGATTGATTGACTATCCGGTTGATTGATTGACTATCCGGTTGATTGATTGATTATCCAGTTGATTGATTGATTGTCCGGTTGATTGATTGATTATCCAGTTGATTGATTGATTATCCGGTTGGTGTATTGATTATCCGGTTAAATGATTGATTGATTCTTCGGTTTATTAATGAGTGATTGATTGATCGATTAATTCGTGTTTTTTTTTAAAAGTATTATATCATTAACTACTTAATTGACTGACTGATTGCTTGATTGCTTGATCGACTGACTGATTGATTGATTGATAAGTACATGTAAATGGATTGGAATGTCTCAATTCATGCAAGTTATGAAATGATCTATCAGGTTGATTTGTTGATTGATTGATTAAACCAAATGTTTGATTACGCTTCTTCATTAAGTGGCGGTGTTGTTATTTGATTGATTGGTTTAATCGGTCAACTCAAACAACATTATTTGCTATTTCTTCGAATTGATTTGGTGATTTGTTAATCAATATGACTCTTGGTGGATAGGTCAGGTTTGTGTTTGTTTGTTGGTCTGATCTCTGTGTCAATTAGTGAAGTTTTCACCTCAAGTCTTTCCTCCTTATGTCAATAGCGAGTTTTCACTTAGCGACGGACAGACCTTCTACGACGCAGGAGCACTCAGGGTTACGGCCGTCGCACACAGACCGCCCTTTTTGCAATAAGCGGTTTCGCTTTTCGGTGAACGCGTACGTATAGTACGGAGGTATTGCAATGCCAATAGGCAATTTTCGTAATGTAACCAAATTCAATGCATACGTCTTTGTGAAGTGCCTCGATAAAAACTATTTCATTCACCTGATAAGAATAATAGTTTTGCAATAGACAGACTCCAAACTGCATGCATTAGTTGTTGCCAGGTTTGACAAATTCACCTCTGTGCGCTATAATGTTTTTTTTTTTTTTAGCTCGGGCACATTGCCTTCTAACACTTTACGTCACTGATTTTACGATACTGCGTGCCTCCTGGTGAGAAATTTCTCATGTTGCCTAAAATATCTGCCTTTTAGCCTTTCTATCTACCATCTATCTGTTGAACAAAGCAGATAAATTAAAAAAACAGATAAGGATGATCTGGTGGCCGTCAGGTCGTTTGGAAAAAATCTGAGATAAAGAGTAAAAAGTTGTCACCCCTATCAACGCACCATACACACCCTCACGCGTCCAGTTTTTCTCTTCCGTAGTTTTTGTGATTTCAAAACAATACAAATCATTCTTAGAAATACAGTGGGCGTTTATATCCCCCCCCCCCCCACCCTCACCCATGTTCACTCACGCGCAGTCTCAAGCGCCCACGTTTATTTTATATAACAAAGTTAAAGGCCCCTGGACTTATTGTTCACAAACTGAATAATCCAAGGCAAGCAAGAAAGGGTTTGTTGGAGCGTAAGCATGGAAAGAGTAAAAAAAAATTGCAAAGAATCCACTGCTTTTTGGTATTCTTTTGTGACGATCGGCTTAGTAGCATGCACACATACAGTACCGGTGCCTTAAACTATGATTTCGTCTGCCAAAGCATGTAAGTAGGAATAATATACATTTTTGTTAGGGTGCACAAATTAGTTGGTAAAATTCCTCTTTATAAGAGTCTTTAGCCAAGCTGTTTGTTACTTCCACTGACAGCAATTTTAGATAATAACATGATAAGACGTTTATATCTCTGGTCCTTCCAAGAATATTTTATTAGCGTCGAGTAATTTCTGTTTTTCCCGTTAACTTTAACTTTTTAATCATAAGTGAACGTCTCGAAAAATTTGAACAAAGTGTGTGAGATTTATTATTTTTTATTACTGATGAAGAGGTTCATAGCATAAAATGAGGATTGATGTTCACTGTGCCCTCATGTTGCCATTATGTCAAGAAAAAAGCCCGAAAGCCCAAACTTTCACGCCGTGTGTATGGTCCCACATACCTATTTCTGTGTGCAGTGCTATTCCCTTTATGTGATTTTGATCTCCTAGTATTTTTAAGTTATTAAAACATTTTCAAAGAAATCATGACAATTCAAAGAAACATGATAGAGATTTCATGCATGGATAATTAGTCTGAATAGTAGATAATCTATTTTGTTTTCAATAGCTTCTTTTAAATTGCAAAAGGATGACCAAAAATCAACGTAATTTTTAAAAATCGACCAGAGCTGCGTCATTCTGGCTGAGAGTACGATGATTTGCTTTCATAAATAATGTAGGCAGCTAAAGACTTTAACTAGAATGATTGCATGAATTAGCCAATAATACTAACCATATGGTGCATATCTATGAGAATATATTATGCATGAAACAGTCGTGTAGACACCATAGATATGAAAATCAGGCTTCCCATTTCTAATTTATGATTTTTATCATTCAATTTCATAAAGTTGAAATTCAGTTTCGTCCAAAAAAAGGGCTGGAACAGGCAAATGCTGAAGTGAATTTAGTCATTTGTGATTCAAATCAGTCAATGGTAAATCGTGTTCACTATTTACCTAGTATTGATTTCATCCATCTTTCAATGGAAGTCGTCTCACCTGCTGATCCTCTGCACAATGGAACTATCAAATTCGTCTATGCTTTTTTTTACACTTATGAAATAATTCCATGTACGTAATTTGATTGAGTATGTTTTATCATCACCTTAATCATATATTGCATGAGATAAAAGGATCTCTCTCATTCTCCCTCTTTCTGTCTGTATCTCTTTCATTTTTTCCCCTACCATTTTCTCTCTTTCTCTCTATATCTCTGTCTCTCTCGCTGTCTCTCTGTCTGTCTGTCTGTCTCACTCTCTTTCTCTCTCTCTCTCTCTCTCTCTCTCTCTCTCGCTCTCTCTCCCTCTCTCTCTCCCTCTCCTTCTTTCTCTCATCCCTTCCAATATCTTTTATATTTAATTTACAGGCGATGATGAACTTTTCTTCCACTGAAACAACCTTCACTGAAATAGTTCCGTCTCCCGAAGTCACAGTTAGCTCCAACGGTGGACTATCAGATGCCGGGAGGTACGCACTTATCGCCTTCGGTGTCGTCGCCGCCTTCATCGTCCTCTTCGCTGGTATCCTCGCGATGTGTGTCACTGTACTGAGATGCAGAGGTGGTTTATGTGGTGTCTTTGGATGTTCTAGAGAACAGTGTAACTGTGATTGCGGCAAGGGTTCGAGGCGTCACAGCAGTGGAACTGCGGCAACTTGAAAGCTATTGATTGGTTGATTTATTGGATGATTGGTGATTATCTTTGCCTGACCAATGGCATATCTAAGGGGGCGGAGAGGATGTGCCCCCAATGGAAGAAAGGAAAAAGAGATACCAAAGAGGACGGGGGAAGACAGGTATATGCCTCCTCCTACCCCCCCCCTAACCAACGGCCTTGTTAAAGCATATTTCATCCACAGTGTTCGACCGTGCCCCCCCCCCCCCCTTCGATGCCAGTTCTTCTCAACGCCTGGGTATTATGTATGTGGATAAGCAACCCATGGACCTACGGCTTTAAGTCCTGTCTGAAGGACTTGGTATTGAGAATGGATACCTTACCGAAGTGTACTAACGCCTTTCGAACCCGGGACTTCTCGTGTACCAGACTACTGCTCTACCACTAAGCCACGGTCATATCACAATTTAAGGAATCACTATAAAAGACCTGTGCAACGGTTGTCTAAGTGGAGATGCGAAATACGTTGATTCAACTTCATTAAGAAACTCTTTAGAAAATGCAGTTTTATTTTGAAAAAGATCTTGAAGGGTGTATTGATGGCCGAAGAAGACGAGGCAGACAGACACAATGATGGACGATGTAGTCAGAATACTTCACCGGTATATCCCTCCTCTCAAGTCATGGCTCAAGACAGAACACTCTGGAGTCTGGAGAACCATCATCAACATGGTCACACCGGATCAGCCATGACTCAAAGACCACAACACCGATCAAGTTTTATTATAACTCGAGTTAAAAAGTGGATGGTCACAACGCGGACTTCCTTTTCGTTCTATGCCCCTCGATAAATTAATTCCAAGACGAGTGATAGACCTATTAAATGTACATTATAATTATCCTTTATGATATGAATGGATTGGTGATGTTGTTAATACGTTATACTTCACAACAAATTAAAAGTCAATATGCATTGTATCAGATTAATAGCACTTATGACACCTTTATTTCTTGAAAAATGCAATATTTTCTTCAATCTACCGGTACATCCAGACCTGCGTGTACTTATGGTTAGTATGATGACGTTGATACTAGTAATAATTATAACAATAATGTTATTAACAATTGATTGATGTTTTTTGTATTAGTCAAGCTTCCAAAATACAACAATATATTAATAACAGATCACAATTAAGTCGGCTTGAACAGGATAACCAACGAAAGCTCGAAAGCTTATTTCCAGTGGGGTCCCCGACATACATGTACACAATTAATAAGTTAAAATAGTAATATTTACAGACAGATAAGAAGAAAAAAACCTATATAGAGAGAGAGAGAGAAAGAGAGAAAGAGAGAGAGAGAGAGAGAGAATGAATGAAATGATTAGTTAGGTATACAAGAGCGTTATTATTGAATTAACTTCCCTCTTTTAATGCATATTTTAAAAGGCCTGCATATTCCTAACGTGCGTCATGCGTTTGAGAATGTAGTACATAAAAGGTATATGAAAATAATTGTTTTTTTAAATCTATTTTTGGTTCTGGTTGCACTTAAATTTAAAGATGCGTCCCTAATTAAATACAACTAGAAAAATATACATTTATACAAGTCATGTGTGTGGCTAGGAGCTTTTTTACTGGAGGTGTCTGTCAACATGATTTATAATCATACAGACATTTATAACGCGCAACATATCCACCCAGATTTCTTTCCATTTAATTTTTGGTTCAATGATACAAAATTCACAAACGACAAATGAAAGACCTGACCTAAATCTGGAAGGAGATGGATATTTCATTACAAACCTCTGACGCATATACTTTTTTGTGTAGCTGAGGAAAACATCAGATTGGGTTGGGGCGAGTACCAGTTGTGTCCCTTAAATCAACTAATGTACTCAGGTTTGTGTGTATCACACTATCCAAAGAGAGTATCACCTCTTTTCTTGGAGCAGGTAACCATATCCGCAAGAGCCTTCCGGAACTGTGGATAACAGAGCGTATATACGATGGGATTAGCACACGAGTTAAAGAATGCCAAGAGAACCATGATTCTGTCAACGGGACCATAGAGGTAAGAAGAATCCAAGACACGCAGGCTAAAGAGGAGGAAAGCCACAGAGTTTGGCCCCCAGCAGATGGCAAAGATGATGATAACAATAAT
This sequence comes from Strongylocentrotus droebachiensis, assembly GCA_035222895.1. Lineage (NCBI taxonomy): Eukaryota > Metazoa > Echinodermata > Echinoidea > Camarodonta > Strongylocentrotidae > Strongylocentrotus > Strongylocentrotus droebachiensis. The sequence continues at coordinate 107,517 of JAVYIG010004404.1, forward strand.
CAGCAAACGCAAGAGCCGGTTCGTTGCAACAAGTCGTTGTTTCGACACTGATTCATTGGATCGAGCCCCACCCTGGGGTTTTGCGTTGAACAATTGGAACTGGCGTTGCATCTTGAGGGCAGCAGTCACGTTCGTCACCACCATGACTACCAGAGGAATGGCGTAACATATCGCGAACGAAGCAACACCAAGGGTAACTCCGCCGGCGATTGATATAAAGTCCACTTTGCACGCCTTGTGTTCTATGCTGACTCGTCTTGTGAGGGGGATGTAGATATTGGTTATCACAGTAATGGTCCAGATGAGAGCAATGCACAGATACTTATGTTTCCTCCAGCGAGCGGATTTAGTCGGGTGGACGATGATCAGGTAGCGTTCCAATGAGATGGCCATGAGCGTCAGGCTAGACGATAAGATACAGGTCCACAGAAGAGAAGATGGGAATATGATCCTACAGTAAACCTCCCCCAGGATTGTCATAGGAACCCGAGTGGCACGGGGCAGTGGAATCAGAAACAATGAGGTTAGAAAATCGGATGTAGCTAGGTTCCCGATAAGAGCACCCCCTGTGTTGGTATTCTTTCGTCTCTGAAGAAGAACCAAAATCACGAGAAAGTTCCCTATGAGACCTAGAATTACAGAGATCATTCGAATGCCGAGCCACCAGGTCCAAGTAATCGGCTCCAAGATCCAGTCAACGTCGGACGATTCAGCTGTGTCATTCGTTATTAAGGTTGGAGACACAGAGAGTTTCTCTAAGACATCATTACTAGCTCCTGTCGCCTCTTCTGTAGCAGTGGTGCCCCCAATTTGCCTATCCGTCATCTGTGAAGTGGTACGACTTGCTTGGGTTTGGTTTTCCATCTCCGGTGTTGCTGTCACTGATGGTACTATTGTTTCCGTAGATGTGGTCGTACTAGATTGCGTTTGGTTTTCCATCTCCGGTGTTGCTGTCACTGATGGTACCATTGTTTCCGTAGATGTGGTCGTACTGGATTGCGTTTGGTTTTCCATCTCCGGTGTTGCTGTCACTGATGGTACCATTGTTTTCGTAGATGTGGTCGTACTGGATTGCGTTTGGTTTACCATCTCCGAAGTTGTCCCATTTTGAGCCGAAGATGGCCGTGAAGAAATCAACCCCAAAACCAAAAGAAATGTCAACGACATATTCGCCATGAGGTTAGATGGATCTGAAAGAGATAGAGGAATCCACAGAGATGAGAACAAGGGGAGTAGCAAAATAAAAGTGCTCCTCATTAATTGGTGATAAACTTTGAATAATTATCCTCTGATTCACACAATATCCTATCAAATCGCTACTATGTGGCAGTTTGGATCAATTACTAATAATATTGCTATCAGTTACATTTAACAATTCAATACTGCGTAGCATGTTGCGTGTTATACATCTAAATGTGCTTTTACATACCCTTCGTTTAATATCATGACAAGTAAAATTACACATACATGTGTAATTGTATTATTTGCATACATACATATACAAATAATTTGCTATTATCAAAACTTGCTGAATCGATAAAACAATATATAGCATTATGTTCAGTGCTGCAGTGTTCAGTGCATTCTCCCCCTTTTCTTTCTTTTCAAATACGATTAATTGTACTATTGATTATTTATATTTGTTATTTATATGAATTACTACTTGTATTACTTATCATTATATTGCTAAAATGTATTCATTGTTATTTTTGTTATTGTTTATGGAAAATGCAGAAATAAAAAACTTGAAACTGAAACTGAATTATGTTCAGTAACAATGCATTACCATTGCCACATGTGAAAGACACAAGCACCAAGTCGAGTGCAAAAAAGAGGGGTCCCGCTAAAACTTCTAGACGGGAGTATAACATCGATCTAGACATTAAATTTCTTTTTTTCCCTTCTGTTTCTCTTAAAAAGTCATCCAAGACAAAGGATGATGTCGCGTCACAATAAATGTTGGTATGGTATTTCAAAGAGATTAATATTTGCTTACCACTTTTGTTTGTAATATTTTCCTCTTGTTTAAACTAGTCTTTCTGTTCTCACGACGAAGTCTTGACTAAGCCTCTGCTCTCTGTGTGGGCCCTGAGCTTGGATCAAGTCGTTCTGTTTACAATTTTTAAAATAATTGGTTATTATAACTATACCATATGGACTATTATCTGGAGATAGCTTGATACTGAGGGTAATCATGATGTCATACACAGGGGTGTTTCACAAAACATGTCATCAGTGACAAATTACAGTTTTTGTTATAAGCTACTGAAATCCTTGCTTCTGATTAGTCATCAGCAGATTTGTCATTGATTTTTGTAATTTGTCATTGAAAAAAGACTCTGTGAAACACCCCCAGCAGATGGTGATTTGATTTGCAAGGTCGACAACGTTGTTACCTTTTCAAGAAACATGTCCTTGAACACTGACTTTTAAATTGACTTTATAATTATAATTGAATAATTGAATAATTATACTGAGTTAGACAGAACCATCTGTCCGCTTAGAAACGGCTGACAATGACAATGGCAATTCATTCTCATGTCACCCACGTTGGGTTATTGGAGAAGTTTACAATAAGTTTGAATTTGTCAATTCAACAGTGTACAATATACTATTCGAATCGAGTTAATGATAATCAATTTTGATTTAAACACTATCGATTATAGTGAGAAAAATTATGATGATAATGATAATAGTTATAATAATAATCATAACAATATTTATAATAATGATAATAATAATAACAATAATAATAATCAGAATAATGATGATAATAATTATAATAATAATAATAATTGAAAACAAAACGATAATAATAATTAAAACGATAATTAATATAATGGAAGCAATTGAAAAAGAAAGTTACTTGCACCAGTAAATTGATATTTTATTTAATGAATTACTGAAGATATTCTTGATATCAATTTAGTAATTTGATATAAGACAAAAAAGAGAAATACATTTAGATAATATTGAACTCATAACATGTTTGTGCACATACTTAAATTAATGAAAACTAAGCATTATTTTTCGACAGAATATTACTAAGTTTTAAAACGTGTTTGTGCATTATTGGAGTTAAAAAGCTGATCCATTTTTAGTGTATTTGATCTTTCAATAAAATATTAATAAAGCGCCCTATAAATGTAAATATTATTATCATATTACCAATCCTAGCGTTCAGGAAAACAAAATCACGGTTTTATTAGTTACGTTGTACACACAATGATAATTTGGCTTCAGGCTTATATAGCCTTGAATTCTAATTGCATAATTAACATATGATATTCAAGAATTAATGTTGGTAAATTATGAAGTTTAATACCTTTGAATTTGTATTCTATAGCTAAACACCCGTTCCCTTTCCAAATGTTATTTGTATTTCTCCGGCAGTCTCGTTCGGTAGTTTTAGCATGAAGTAATTATCCTGTGTATGTGTAACATTGACGCAGCTGTAAAGCACAAATAAATTCTTTAATTTGCTGATAAATTATATTTTGTATCAATCTTCTTATCATATTTTGGGAAAGTTTCTTTAATATTTAGTGGAGGTAAATCGGACGAGATTTGTAGGAATATGCGAATAATATTCAGCCACTTTTGTTTTCACCCAGATACCCAATGAGAATCATATTCACGCACATACCCCCACACACACATACCCCACACACTCCCTGATCCCATATAACCAATGCCTATCCAAAGCCCTCACACATACTCTCCTCTTTCTATCGCTCACCCCTCTCACTATCCGTATTTCTTTCTCCCACCCCCTCCCCTCCCCTATCTCTCTTTCCCTTTTTCCCCCTCTCTCTCTCTCTCTCTCCCCTCCCCTATCTCTCTTTCCCTTTCTCCCTCTCTCTCCCTCTCTCTCTCTCCTATCTCTCTTTCCCTATCTCCCTCTCTCTCTGTCTCTCTCTCTCTCTCTCTCTCCGTCTCTGTCTCTCTCCCTCTCTCTCTCCTATCTCTCTTTCCCTTTCTCCCTCTCTCTCTGTCTCTCTCTGTCTCTCTCTCTCCGTCTCTGTCTCTCTCCCTATCTCTCTCTCTCCTTTTCTCTCTATTTCTCTCTTTCATTCTCTCTTTCTTTACCTTAGTCCCCCCCCCCTTCTCTCTCTCTCTCTCTCTCTCTCTCATTCTCGACAATCAACAAAGCAACTATTAAAGCTTATCTGCCATAGTTTACAGGAGGGATTAGACCGCCCTGCAAGGTCACTGGACAGGTGGTTATCTCATCAACTCAGCTCTCAGTTAACATAAGAAAAAGAGGATCATGGGGGACCAATGGTCACCGATTAGGCATTGTTTGTTATATAGAGGGCGCAAGTAGCTACAAGTAGTGCAGTGGGCCTTTAATAACCCAAAATCTCTCCTCACATCCTTAAATTGGCCTTACGTATTACATTCTGCATCAACACCAAGACAACAAAGGAAAGGCAAAACTAAGAAATATAAATCTTCTTTTTCTTTTTCTTTATTAGCTGTTGCTGAAAAAAATAATATAGAGCATTGTGCTAAAGAGATCTTGGTAACACAATGCATGAGCAGATAACCGTTCTCATTTAATCACAGCTTTATTCATTCTGCTGTTCGAACCTCGATTTACTCGGCAAGCAGATCTTAATGATCTCTTTCATTGTTCTCTTTCTTCAAACTGAAGTAGTAACGATTCCAAACCAATTCCTATCAACTGCTTCATGAAATGTAAGAGAAAAACGATGATGGGTTATTGCATGAGGTTCTTCCAACAAGCAAGATAAAAAGGCCCTTCCGATGAAATGCAATACTAGCATTCATCCTTCGCGCCTTGCAAAGTTTCAAAAATAAATTCGATATTGCAATTTTTCACATCATATGCTTTTGACAGGGTTTGTTCTCAAAGTAAGAATAAATTACATTGCTTTGATATCGTTTAACCCGCCTGTGCTTCAATATAATAATTATTCTACGGTAATCTAAATGAGTCGAATTCGAAGAGAGGATTTAATTGTAAATATTTTCGGCGAAAATTTGGCTTCAAAATGTTAAAATAAAAAACAATTAAATCAAAAATAAAATGATAAAATGGGAACGGCACAGGAACGTTGCCAAGGTGACGGTAATGAAATATCACACAAACGAAGACTTGAAGAATACGAAGATGAGGATGGCGTTATTCGATTTAATATAAAGCAAAAAAAAAAAAATGAGATTACTATTTACTTCCACAACTACAGAATAGAAAGAAACATTTTCACCATTCCAATCATTTCAATGGCAGCAAACTGTCGCCAGCGCATTGCAAACAACTAATCCGAAAAAAAAATCTTCAAATAAAATGAAAAGAAGGCTTTTTTCAAAATCTCCAAATGAATATGGTTTAATTACGATGACAAAAATGAGAACTACTTTTGTATCTACATCGCAGTAGCTCACACACAAATCAAACACGAATTGGGAAAATTAATTTTCCCTTTTACAATTTTACTCACCATCTCTCTCCCTCTCTCTCTCTCTCTCTCTCTCTCTCACCCTCTCTAGAGAATTTTCACACAATAAATTTTATTTAAGTTTCTTTGAGTTCGTCTTTAAAGTTGAAAATCGATAATATTTACAAAATGTGAAGACAGCGCTTTGAAAGCACTCATTATGTTGTTAAACCATGCTGAAGTAAGGTGGGTATGATAATATTAGAAATCACTATTCAAATACTATTTTGGCGTGATTTAGCGTGAAAATCTCACGGCATGCATCTACAAAGGGTAAAGGCAAATGCTCTCGGTGCATGGTAATAATCTTTCTCCAAATATTCGTAAAGAAATATATCAATCCATAAGCGGCTTATTAGTCGAAATGAACAATACATATTTTCAATTTACAACAGAGAAAAAGAATACTTGCATATGATTATAATCTACGTAAGTTCATGCTAACGGTTTTATGGACAGTATAATATCTAATTATTATCTAGATAAGATTCCAAGAAGTGCACAAATTCCGGGCCTAGTTCTGTGACTATTTTGCAATTCTATATCTCACATGCGATAGTCGATATGTTGCTCTGAGATATTTACATGTTCTATGTACAACACTTATTTTTTGAAAATCATTTTAACCTCCCCATCCATCACGACATTTCTTCTCACTCTCTCTTTCTCTCTCTCACAACCCCTCCCCTCCCTCTCTCTCTCTCTTTCTCTTATTGGTTTACGCTATTCTTTATTCTTCTCTCGCTTTACCTATTTTTATATGTCTGCATTTTTACAGTTGCGTTCGTTAAGTCTAAATGATGGACTAAGTTGAAACTCGATAGAGGAACGCGTAAAATAAATCTTTAAAACAGTTTCCCCAAACCAAATAACTTTTACAGCAAACACTATTTACATCAAATTGCCAACGAAATCTAATTTAAACATGCTGTAAACACACGAGGGATTACATGCATGGAGGAGCAAATTTGCTTTCGCTTATATGAAATATTCGAATCTATTAAAGAAAATAGAGTTTCCACCAACTTCAGTTTTTCGCTTCACATCCTTGAAGAATTTCATTGAATTTAGACATGGGGAACACGAGGTACTCAACACACTACAACTTAGACATAAGGAAATTAATTGATATACTCAAAATACTACGCGTGCAATTTCTACATGTTGATTGAAATTCGGTTAACACCCGACGGCGTTACGCCCAAAGAAATTTTAAGTGAAAGGGGGTTCTGCTGGGCTGGGTTGTACCCAGGCCAACTCATATGCCTAACTAGCGCACCCTGTGGCTGGGATTGTTGTCGCCCCGCCCTTCCCCCAACAGGGCCCCGCCGTAACACGTTATTACCCATGCGTTGCTTCCCATCGGCACTACCACCACCACTACCATGACTACCTGATCCAGGAGATACCGGGGACTGCTGCATCTTGGTGGTATGAGGTACGAGTCATAAATCATCAGACTCCAACATTCCACCCCAGCCTCCGGAACCCGCCGCATAGGGAGCAGTGGAAGACATCCTTTGTTGTTGCTGGGGTGGCCTCTGTTGCTGCTGTTGCTGGGGTGGCCTCCGCTGCTGCTGCTGCTGTTGGGCCGGTCGTGCTTGAGAGGGCCTGGCCTGGGCTGCTCTTTGTTGACCACCTCCGTACTGTGGTCTTGGTTCCTCAAAGGCCGATGAGAGGGTGGACAATGATTGACGGTTGGCGCTGTAGAGTGCCTCTGCATCCTCCTCATCCAGACCTATCGGGTTCCAGCCTTTAGCACGCTTGTTGAAATCGTTGAACTCTGTGGTCTGCCTTGTGCTGACGCTCCTTGTGCTGACGACCTTGGGTGCCGCCTTGTAGTTAGGACTCTTCCTAGGTGCGAAAGGGTCGTAGACATCAATATCTTCATCGGACAGGGTATCTCTGTACTGTGAGCTCCAACCCTGGGCGCTCCGGTTGTAGCTGTCTTCATAAGGCTGCACCCCTGAGTGGAATTTTTTAGAGACATTATCCTTGCCCCAGGTGCAGCCTGTAGCTGGTTGTTGTTGGTTTGCATGCTGGCGCGTCTTTGCGTTATACTTGGGTCCGTTACCCGTTTGGCCGTAGGTGTTTGCATAGGACTGTTGTGGAGCTGGTTGACGTGCCGGTTGTTGTTGCTGCTGTTGCCTCTGTGGTTGTTGCTGGCGCTGAGCCTGCTGTTGTTGCTGTTGTTGTCTCTGTTGAGGTGCTCCATAATCTGTGGAGTAACTAGCCGCAGGGGACACTGGCTTGGGTGCTGGTTGAGAGACTGGTCTAGCAGCTGGTCTTGCAACTGGTCTAGACTGCTGTTGGGACTTGACCTTCTGCTTGGGTAGATCGTAGTCGTCCACACCGCCATGGCGGGCTTTCTGAACGGCCTGGGGTGTGATGGCTTCGTCGTCAATGGCATACTGGTCGGTGTGCTCTTTCGCGCGTTTGAACATATCAGCAGCGCGATTGCCCTTAGGGTTGTAGGCCGGCGAGCCTCCGACTAGCTCCGTGCTGTCAGATGATGGACGGCTACCGTAACGACCAAAAGGACGCCTCCCACCAGCATTGCTGCGCTGTGGGTATGACTGCTGATGCTCAAGCTTCTTCCCTGCACTGAAGATGATCTGCTGGCCTACATCACTTTGCTCGCGTGGTTGTTCCCACCCGGTCACGTAATTCCCTGCCATGATATCCTTCGATAGAGTCCCAAAATGGATAGAAACGGGTCGCCTGGCTAAAGGGTTGCGATGGGGTCTTGTGTAGATTTTGGTATCGTCGATGACTCCTGAAAGGGTCTGTTGGTTCTCAATGTACATAGACCGACCACGAACTGGACGTTCCCCTGAGAGTTCCTCTATACCCCTAGCGTGAGCATCTAAGTGGGATAGATACATCTACGCTGTATCCAGGCAATCCGGATATTGTCCTGCACCTTGCATGCGTCTCAGGGGGTAGCCGGACAGGAATCTAGATGGGTTAGGGAAATCTGCAAAAGAGAAAGGAAAGATAGGAATGACTGTGAGAGATGGAACTACGGTTAACAGTACTAGAAATAAAAATTAAACTGAAAGTTACAAATACTGGTAAAAGGAACAAACATTTAGATCACTCGGCTGCTGAGTTTATAGTGGACTTGTCCATTGTTTTTCACCTACCTACAATCATGCTAATGTTATTGATGTTGAAACTCAGGCTACGCCCCGGGACATGTGCATAATGATGTTACGTGCGGGAAAACACGGCGAGTAATGTTTTCAATCCTACAACTTAAGCTACCAACTGCCGTTGACTAACGTTAGACGTAGACTTAGTGTGATGACATAATTTTCAAATGAAGTTGGCAATATGTTGACTGTTGTGCTACAGAAATAAAAACAGGAATAGTCACTTTGCACCAAAATATGGGCGTTTCCCAAACTGTCTTTTTGTCCTATCAAGTACACAACTATTCCTCATTCCTGCATAGAATAATTATGGCTGCTACGTTTATGGACGATTGGAAACCGATCAGATAAAAGCAGAATAGGAAACAAGCACTATCAAATTTAGAAACACGTATAAGTACAATTGATAAACCAAAAGGCTGAAACAGGATTAGGACAAAGAGAAATGAACTGATTGCAGGACACACTATTCGAATAATCTTTCAACTCGAAAATGCCGATTGCTTATTTCGCAGGGACAGGACATGTTCCTGTGATTCACGGTCAATATTCTCCTACGCCAATCAAATTGTTAACTTTAATCCTGGTTCAAACACTCACCATAACCCTAACCCAACCCTAACCTAAACACCCAACTAGAACCCTAACCTTAAGTCTGTGGCCCGAATTCACGAAGGAGGTTTGTAGACAAACCTAGGTTTATGTGCGTCATATGACGCGTTTCAGGCCAAGGTTTGTTCGAACCTTGGCCTTAAACGCACCGAAACGCGTCATATGATGCACATAAACCTAGGTTTGTCTACAAACCTCCTTTGTGAATTCAGGCCTATATCTCTGACAAAATGAGCAATTACATTCGCCGGAACATTATATCGGATCACCTCTGCAGACCAACGGCCGGTCGAATATTGAGGTATGTCAATTGGGATCCCTAACATCTATCAGTAGCATGAATACCAAACAGTGTCATGGACCGCGGGCTAGAGCAGGGGCTGTGTAAATACGCTGACTGCGTTCCACACAGGTCAGCCAGAATTAGAACATAAAGAGGACGCCGGGTCTCATTAGAGCATTATTAATTGTATTTCTATTGGGAAGGAACTCTCATTCAGTAGCGTGTCTGCAGGGGGTACAGTGTTACGCCCCCATCGAATGGAATAAAGTGGACAAGCAGAGGGAGAGAAAGAGAAAGAGAGAGAGAGAGAGAGAGAGAGAGGGAAAGAGAGAGAGTGTGAGAGATAGAGAGAGAGAGGGGGGGAGACGAGAGAGAGAGAGAGGGAGAGAGAGAGAGAGAGAGAGGGGGGGGGGGGCGACCGTGTACATATTGTGGGCTATTCTCCACAAAGAGCATACCCTTCTGAATCTTTTTCATTTTCGGACTTCGGGTGGGCATGGGGGAGGTTGTGGGGGTTGTACTGTTTGTGTGGACAAGTGAAGCTATGATTTAAAATACATACCTTTATAATATCGTTACCAACAAACTCTCGAATCAAATGTATACTACTAAAAAAGGGACTGGGGAGCCTTAGCCCAATACCGTCTGTAGCTGTAGATGAATACCGCTAATTGTAAAATAGGGCGTCGGTACCAATGTCTATTTAAGTGACCTATGCGACTCGATGACCTATATAATATCTGCACTGACAATGATTTCAACAGATGTTCTCTGAATGCTACGTGATGCAGAAGGGAGGTGAGAGATCGGGTTTCAATTCAGAGATATTTTTGCCTCAAAAATCCTTAAAGTTACTTTATAACAGTCTAGTGTTGCCACGATTAGATTACTGCTCTGTTGTATGGTCGAACCGATTTCATTCTCATACAACTAAGCTGCAAAAAATTCAAAAGAGGGCCGCAAGAATAATATTGAACAAGACATATGACACACCGTCGGCTGATTTGTTCACAAGTCTTAAATGGATGACACTAGACAAGCGGTTTGAGTTAAGTCGCGTTATGATGATATATAAATGCGTTCATAACTTAGCACCCTCTTACCTTCAGGTAGGCTTAATCAATCCTAATGATGTACATGAGCATCATACAAGGCAAATAGACAGTGGATGTTTACGTGTGCCTAGATTTCACACTGATTGTTATAAGTGTAGCCCAATTGTTTCTTCCATATTTGAATGGAATAAGCTAGATAATTCGTTGAGAACGGCTTCCTCTGTCAATTCATTTAAGAGATTGTTTAAACAAAGTTGTAATTTGTGAATGGCTCAGCCGTACATACACTACGTGCATGTTCTGTAATATTTACATGTCTTATTCACATAATTGCGACTTAATTAATATTTTCCTATTGACATTACTGCTTACTAGGTTAATGATATATGTTAATTTTGCAAACGAGTATTATTTTTGTAACTGTTCTGTATAAATGTTATAAACGATGTAAATATGTTCATTCAGGGCCCCATGGAAGACCACTACTTGCTGGTGAATGGGCTACCCTGTCAAAAGATCAGAAATAAATAAATAAAAAAAATAGCGACATGGATTTGCACTTGTTGTTCTACTGGCTGACTTGAACATGATATTAACGCTTCAGAAGGTATAACGTTTGTCGAATATGAAATTAGGAAATAGGCCTTTTACAATTTCATTTATTCTGTACCTGGTTGCTACCCCGACGGGTAAAAACTAAAAATCGCAAGGATCAGGAAATCCGCATGTCAAACGACAAAGATGGAAAAGCGTGTAGAGATTTAGAGGATAACAAATTATAATGATATGAACACTCAATGATCAAGTGTCTATCATGGGAAGATGTTAACTCTTTAAAAAAAGTTCTGCAATTCAAATTTGAGCGTTGATATCTCTTGTTACCATATTATCTGATTTGACGTGTTGCAAAATGCAATGAAATCCTTCAATACTAAACACAATCCATCCTCCTAACAAATGAAGAATTCACTATTGGCAATAGCGATGCATTTTCAACATTTCACTTGGCCCCATAATATTCAGGTTTATGCACATTCCATGATGACATAATCATAACAAATGTTACATCATTGTAAAGGGGAATAAACAGGCTTTTCAATGGTACCTACGTCCAGTATAATATAGTAATAAGAGAGATATCAACGCTAAAACTTGAACTGCAGAATTTTATTTTTTGAGGGGTTTATATGGTGCAAAGTAAAAATACAAGAAATAAACTTGACGATACTTTTCGATATCATAGTACAAACTTTACTATCATTTACTTCATCATACCATTCTATAGTAAGTTATAAAACAAATCGAATGAATTCAAGTATACCACTCTTTAGAAAAATATGTTTATCACAACCTTTATATCAAAGTGCGTGAAATTTCATAGAGGAGAATATAACATTGGGCGATGGGAGAATATCGAAAGGCAACTACGAGAAACACTCCAGTAGCATATCCATGAGTTGCTAAACGGGAGGAATTCACATTGACAGTCCCGTGTGTTAGATCCATTACAAGTTGTACTGATTTTTCATCACAAGGTTGAGGGGCGTTTGCCGGTAACATCCCGTTCTATACGCCACTGACCCCCGGCTCCCCCACTCGGTGTTATTTAGGGTACGCATATAGTCATGTTTCCTCCTTTGAAAACACCCCTTAAGTCCGGTGTGTAAATTCAATTTTGTGAACTACGAGCCGGACTTTGGTGCGTGAAAATTACCCCTTTACTGGACATTTTGGTAACACGCAAAGTGGGGGACCGGGCACTGACCTGCCTTAAACTAGAAATGTAAAGGACAAATATGAAACTTATAGGTCGAAAGCCCGTGTGGTGTGATGATTCAGAAATGTTTATTTGAAATAAACAAGAGAGCAATATGAGATGGTGTCTAATTTGAAACGCATTCGGTTCTTAAGACCTCGTCTTTCATCGCTCCTCAAGAGCTGTGAGAAAAATGTTGCAATTTTAAAGGGGCGGATGAGGGGGGGGGTGACGGGCATTTTGATATATCTATTTAAAAAAAAAACGATTTTAAAGCAATGCAAAATGTTCATAAAAGTTTCGGGAGGGGGGAGAAGGGGTAAACGCCATTTTCTAGGTTTGGATACATCTTTGAGCAGTGACGTTTCTAGACCTTGACTGGGGAAGGGGGAGGGGCAAAACATACGAGCAAATAGTGATCCAACCAGAAAATCACTTAAGTCACTGTTCCTAGCCCTATCTTTCCATTGCCTATATTAATTGTTGCTAGGTAGGACAATGGTTATGACCTGTCCTACCTATCAACACGTGATGTATGCAATTTGTATTCTTACTATTGAAATACAATTATTCGTGACAGGTTAATGAAATAAATTGTAACGAGGCACTAATTAACAAAGATTTGTGCACTACATTTGATGACGATACGAGAATGGCATATTAATAACGGTACTTATGATAATTAGAATTGGGCCTTAATCAACCAATGTAGCCACATCAGTAATTATTTTGCTTTTGTATTTTATTATCAACCTAACATTGCCAGGCACCCATTACACTTGGACTTGGGTGGCGAGTGGCAAATGTGGATTAATGTCTTGCCAAAAGACATTTAGTGCCGACCTGGGATTGGAACCCTCGACCCTTGGATCAGGAGTCAAATGATTAAACCAATATACCACTACACCTCCTTATGATTTATGTGCAGTGGGGCATTTACTATCATGGATACATTCACCCCTCCCCCTCCTAATGATGGATCACCGCCCCTAGTTACGGGGCTGTACTTAGGAAGGCTCGACCTTCCCTCGAACACGCCGAGAATAGCGCTCAAGAATGGTAATCAAATATCGCACTGACGCAAATGTGACGGGTACCGGATAAGGTAAATCTTCTCAAGATGTAAAAATGATCACCAGTACTCACAGATCTTTTATTATGCAGCCGTGACTGGGTGACTGAGTGAGTGAGTGGGAGATAGAATGGTGTTTGAATGTATGGTTCGAATGATGTTGTGGAAGAGAGTTAGAAAGGGGGTATTCGGTTAGAGCAGAGAGAGAGAGAGAGAGAGAGATGGGGGATGAGAGAGATAGAGTGAGATGGAGAGAGAGAGAATGAGAGAGAGAGAGAATGAGAGAGAGACAGAGAAACAGAGAGAGAGAGAGAGAGAGAGAAAGAGAGAGAGAGAGAGAGAGGGGGGGGGGTGCTCCACCATAGTTTGTTCACATCTTGAGTAGATAAGTGTTACATCAAATTAAATGCGCAATAACTAAATAAAATTAAATAGATATATGGCATGTTCTCTTAAAAAAAAGACTGAAATGAATGTTTAAGGGCCTGTTACATACACTGGTTTCCAACTTTTGGTTCACCACGCAAAGCCGTTACGGCCTCATATCAGAGTCCCGTAGTTGAATACAAATATAACGTTTAGAAGCGAATATCCTACTTTCCTCCGTTCTCCTAAAACGTTAATGTCGATGTCATGTGATGGAATTTCAGGGCGTAAATTTGCCTCCTTCACCATAAAAAGAGCTTTACAAAGAAAACAAGATAAATATAGAAATAATGTAGCAAGACTTCATAGATCAAAGCAAACATTTTTATCTTCTTATTAAGATGCAAATTACTTAGTTTTGCGCCGTATGTGAAATGTACACCGGCAAATTGACTAATCTGGATGCAGGATCGAGGCCTAAACAAATACACATAGAACCCGAAGAGATGCGTGAATCAAGCTCTGTTAGCAGCTCTTCAAGGTATGTTCACATCTTAAAGAGATAATAGCTAATGGAACATCAAACATATCAAAGAATATCGTGAATTGATTTGTACACAGTACAGTATACGTATAGCTAATAGCAATATAGAAAGATAAAATATAAATTTGGAACAAAATTTGGTTCAAATTTGTTGGCTACATTGAAAAAATACATAGTGTAGACAATTCTCCTTATTGAGGATATTCTTTATCATTGAAAATTGAATCTAGTACTTACACGAGTACACAATAGTAGTATACAATCTACATATCGCTGGTATAAGAATCAACACGAATCAAAGTGTTATGTAGAGTTTCTATATGGCTGTGATAACAGTTAAAGTGTCCCAGGTGTATATCCCCATTGAAAGCTACCCCGAAGCTACCCCATGCTACTACCCATTGGTAAAGAAAAGAATGTTCACAGAGACTGACATGGAAAGCTAGCTTCTAAGGGACATGTTACCCCTCCCCCCCCCCCTCCCCTCACCAACGCTATGTAAATACAACCGTATATCGTAGCATCAATCACTAAAGTATGCCCCCATAGCGTAATGTAGATACGACTGCATGATGCAGTGCCCCCTCCCCTCATCTCACCGTCCCCTCCCCCATATCCCTCGCATTCCTGTCCGTTGTTGTACAGTCTCCTACGGCTGTTAGTCCTATCCGTTTATATTGATATTGGTATGGCCTTTGGAATCTACTGTTTGGTCTTTCATATGGTTCGCGACATGATATTTACATGAACGACATAGTGTGCTAAGGATTTAAGAGAATCCAACACGCACTAATCATATGTCTTTGATCAAATAGACTACATACAACTGCCTTTACTGAGCAGTCATTTCAATGTCTTCTATTAGCTCACGTATTCACAAGACGCATGCAAGTTTAACCTGCTTTTCTTTAGAAATGTGATTTACTCAGTTGATGCAATTTCAGACAAATTCCTAAAGATATAGTGCCATTAATTTGCAATTAGTGTATGATTGATTTTAGACAAGGTATATCTGTCAAATCCTAAAAAGACAAAGACACAACTAGAGTGATGACAGACGTCCAAACTTTTGTTTAAATATCAAGTAAATATAAGTATTTAATCGAATTTAGCAAAAACTAAAACATTTACCTTTTCATAGTAGTCTAAGTTTGATATCGAAATCATTTAGTACATTTACATTGTTTCTTTCACTATTCATTGCATCAGATATACTATGGATTTTTGTGATTTCTTTTGTATATAACTTATGTATTCGTTTACTAATTTTGTTGATTTCTATTTTTGTTCACAGCCTTGCTGAAAAGCAGCTTCTAGCTGATAGCAGGCTTCTTAACCGTGATCAAATGAATAAATACAAATAAATACAAAAAATTGATACATTTTTTAAAAATGTTTCTACTACAGGATCAGGTGGCCTATGAACAAGACCAACTTAGGATGTAGACATGCTTGGTAAAATATTATAAAGACCCATTTACATGATTTGTATAAGTCATGTTCATGAGATATACCTAATTCATATAGTAAATAAATAAAGGTTTAGGTATTAAAAAGAGGAACCTGATACAAATCCTTTTATGTGAACTAGGGAAAAACCTCTTAGTAGATCAACAGTTTCCACACCCCCAAAAAATTGAACCTCCCGGGTCATATTTCTAGAGCAACAAGTATTTCTCAATACAGTCCATATTGCTTTTTTATTACAAAGGTTCATGTCCAAGCGCAGTATTCATATCCCGGTAGCTTCATAAGCAAAAAGCTAATTCTGACGTCGTTGGCCTAATTTTTGTTTTCTTCTAAATTGCAGATATCCCAGATAGGACTGAATTCATTAATAGCCTTGTCCCTCGGATAGGACTCAAAGACCCCTGTAATATGGTCGTAAAGACTTTGGTGGAATCAAATCAAGAGCAATGTCAATACCCTATTACATATCCCATAGAAATTATGATTGGACTATACAATAAATCATTGTAATATCCGCATAGTGCAATAGGTGACAGTCAAGACTATCCAAATTGCCTATAGTTTGTTTTTCGGAAGTCTCTGCCAACGTGTTCAGCCTGCATTTGTACAAGCTCATGATATCTTGCCACCCCATGCAATACAGGCGTCATTACATCAACGATTATAGATAAGAAATGTTTTTTCTTCCGAGATAAGATGAGGGCTAGCAACTAGAGCAGGAGCATATCAAATGGATACGACCATTCCTAAACGTCATCCTAGAAGCACATCATATAACAAATCCCCTCGTGTCCTATAATACTATCATGTGTCACACAGACTATTCCCCTGTCGTATATATACCATTTTACACGTCGCTCTTTGAGCTTATGGCGATATTGTTATCAAAGGTCATACGTTAAAGATGGGTAAGGCCGCGATCTGAAATGACATCTCAATGATGGACTGGATAGGGGAGGGGGAGGGGTGAGAGAGGGGGAAGGGAGGGGTGAGAGAGGGGGAGGGGAGGGGCTGTTTTTGATGGGATGGAGTGCATATCGAGAGACTGTTGAATTGAGCTTTAAAGAAAAAATAATAATGATACTACTTATCGATCTATTGGAAAGAGAAATTTCATTCATTTCGATTTTCTTTTACTTATTATATCAAATGTTAAATGATAACATGCATTGGCCATTGGAATGGTGGTGTTGACGATGATGATGATTGGTTTGATGATGATAAAATGATGAGGCGGAGTAAAGGATAGGGAACAAATAATTAGATACATAAGTGGTGCCCATTTCGCAACCGGATATTATACTGTAATGACCTGAACACTATTAAATATAGAACATACCATATTAAGGGGTTTAGAACTTGATAGCTATATTAAAAAAAAAAGAGAGAACCCTTAAATCCAATTATGGAGAAGAAAACATATTTATTAAAAAACACCCCCAAAACACGAATTGTGTTACTTTGCAAGCTTTAAACCCTTTATTAGGGATGTTTCAACGTTCAACTTCCAGTTCGGATCTGTCTTCTTTCAGTTATATTGTCTGCAATGCCATAATAACAATCAGGTATTAAAACAAAACTTTCACATCCCTTGAAAGGGTAAGAAAAATACCTTGCATGAGGGCATTATACTAATGGTAGTTTGATTTATTCCAGGGTATATTGGGTGTTCTATCCCGCATACTATCTTGCAATCTGATTGGTCTAAACGAGGTCACATGATCAATGATAGATAAGTACTATCTCCCTGCGATAGGACTTTTGTACAGTAGTTTTTTGCTGCTGCCCCACTTGCCCGTTGAATAAGCAGAACAATGTAGGTTACGCGAAATGTCAAATGAGCGCACATTGACTTTATTACATGTATGCATGTTGTGCTTTGTAAAATCTAGCTGAAGCTAAACTGTCTGCAGAATCAGTTTTTGTAATTATGTAAAATTCACTTTAAATAGACCTTATTGCCGATGTGGAATATGAAACAAATATTAACCTCCTTTACTCGGGCAATGAATACAAACTATCATCGCCTCGGGGCTCCTATCATGATTGGAGCCCCGAGATCACTTCGGCGATGATAGTTTGTACCATTACCCTCGTAGTCGATTAATATTTGCTTAATGACAATTGTGATCATTGTGGTTTTGGCAATATTTTTGTAGCGAACCTTCCTGTGGTTTGGTGGTCGTGGAAGACTAAGGTGATGATTATGATGACAGCAGTCTTGATTGGGGAAGGTGGTGGCAAAATTCTGCAAGCAAAGGCCGCATAATTATAAACGTATTATTTGGGGCATCGTCCTCAAAAGACGACCTCTAATCAAGCAATGATGCAATATAGTAATGGTGGTGGTTGTAACAGTGGTGGTGATGATAATAGCCATGGTGGTGGTGATGGTTGATGGTAGTGGTGGTGGTCATGGTAGTAATTATCGATGTAAGATGGTGTTGCTGGTGTTGTTGTTGATGATGATGTTGATGATGATGATGATGATGACGATGGGCCGATTTAAAAAATGAAGGTTAAGATTGTTTTCATCGTTAATGCAGACGATGCTGGCTAAAATTCTGAAACTTCTTTAAAAAGCAGGAGGAGGATTAAAGATAGTCATGGTAT
The DNA here is from genome assembly GCA_035222895.1 of Strongylocentrotus droebachiensis. NCBI lineage: Eukaryota > Metazoa > Echinodermata > Echinoidea > Camarodonta > Strongylocentrotidae > Strongylocentrotus > Strongylocentrotus droebachiensis. The sequence goes on from JAVYIG010004404.1 coordinate 125,908, forward strand.
TGTTTCTAACGATACTGGTGATGATAAAGGTGATTAATAATGACGTATCAAGGTTATATCAAAAGAGCATCATGATATACGATGTTTAAATGGCAATGTAATAGCATGGGCGCGAAGCAAGCATCCAGTACATCAACAACAGTTGAACATGAAAGGTCAGGAATGATACTTATATACAGTTACATAGATCATCTCTGCATACTATTTGCCTACAAGGGATCTACTAGCTTCAATTTATATTGACACGAAGAATCAAGTCTCAACAAATCCATAAACAACTTGTGAAATAATAAAAAGAATAATAAAGAAATGTACTGAGGTAGTTAAATAATCACGTATACAAAATACGTGAAAAAGAAACAATTTTAAAAATGGTTATAAATTAGGCTAACATATATAAATATTATAAAATAGTAGGCCAATAGTCCAACTTGAATCCATTCGTGAGTTTTAATTGCTACTAAGCATAAGAAGGGGAAATTGTTAATTGGTCAAATATGTTTAATTACATTATTTGTTAGGAATGTATTAAATAGCTTTTGAAAAATAACAATAATGAAAAATGAATCACGTTATTCATAACAGGCAATCTATTTTGAAGTTCCTCTGATAAACATATGTCCCATAATTAAAAAAACAGTTTTCACGTTCTGTAAAAAATACAGAACGACATTCAAAGCAACCTCGGGTATTACGTATTACGTAATCAATGATAAGACATGACAGAGAATGTAGAACACGATTCGCTTGAATAATAAAACATTAATCCAACACGCCATCAACGCAATTCCATTTGCAATCAAATGTTCGCTGTTTTACAAGAACAAAACAAACCTAACATTTACTTTTATCAATTTTAAAAACAACTGAGAGAATCGAGAATAGAGTGACGTGATACCAATATGACGCATAATAATTTCCAGTAAATCATATGAAACCAAAACAGACAATTGGTCTAGACATATAGATCGGACTATGAATGAATGATTTAAGAAATAAGTGACAGAATGAATGATTAATGATTAGGTCAGTCAGCATTTCCACAAATCACCATGGCGATAAATCTATCACAACACTGTCCAGTCTACGTTAATAACATAAACAGAACTTCGCAGGGCCCCTCGAAAACCGCGGGAAAATTTCGCCCTACTTCAACATCCACTTTAGATAGCACAGTTATAACTTTTGGAAATCAGCATTCAGGAATTTCCATTCATCATATCATGTCATCTAAATCAATCATTATTTATCAATTTCTTTTTTCCCGAACATTGTTTCGGGGTCTGGGCGGTGTTTGGCTTCATGCAATGAGAATTATGAAATGATTGAAGCTCTGGAATTCGGTACTTACCGGTAATAAGACTGGATTCTCTACGACGGTGAAAAGTGAGGTTGTCCCCCCGCATACGGGTAGAGGTGCCAACAAATCGACAATATCTACTTCCTGTACACGACTGGAGACCTGGCGGATTCGCTTATTCTTACCGTGAGATCCACAAACCAGATAGCATTGAATGTGAATGGGAGTGTTTGTTGGTAGGGAGCAGCGAACTAGACCACCCCTAATGAGCTGACGTCACAAGCGAGAAGTGCAAAGCGAAAGGGAGCTCGCGAAAAGGACCCGCGATCGGAGGCAGTTATGCAAGGCATCTTCGGCGGGGCAATCGAGGCAGGGTAATGTATGCAAACTCCGCTGGTCTTATATGGACATCCCACAAGAGTGGGTGAACATTATACACCGATGCATCTCTTGAAGTGTAGTCTTCTATATCAAGCGTTTTCATCTACCATTCTCTTGAAAGGGGTCATTTTACGTTTAAAAAGTGAAAAGGGCTCTTTCGTCATAGCATAAAATAGGGAACCATCACATCTGCAACTACACAGCAGACAAACTCAGAGAGATACATAATCATACCGTCGACCAATCAAAAATCACCTTAAAAAAGTTTGAACCATTGGACTACATCCCTTAAGGTCCCTTCTCTCTTGGGCGATAATAGCCGTAAGCTGTCACTTAAAGTCCGATACACTACTCCGATCTGTCAATCAATTACCATCGTGTGGTGGTGAAAAATAAAAACAAAATACACTCTGCTCGTATCCACTCCCTCTCCTGATTTATGTGTGATCTACAACTAAATACATGTACAATTAATCTTTTTTTTTTTCGTTGCGCCAATATATACTTCATTACGACCTTCTGTCACCAACGCTTGAACAACAACAACATTTTTTTCATTTCCTGTTTCCAAGTACATCGCATAAATGTACAAGATACATCAAAACTTGTTGTACATGAACAGTAAAGAACATGATCGCAAAGGCTTTCGAAAAATCAAGCTAAAGGAATGGCCATGTTCATCACCTGCTGAAATGTCCAGTGAAGTATTACATAATATCCTAACATGATTTTATCTGGTCAATTTTCTATTGAAATTACCGTGAAGTTCATTTCTCGAAAGCTTTTGCGATCGTGTCATCGTGGTGAGGGGATGTCTCTGATTATTTCTTTGATTAATATGTGTGACCCTGATATGTACTACGTTGATCAAGGCTAATTAAAAAAATCATCAATATTTTATGTCCACCCCACCCCCCCCCCCCCCCACACCGCGTCTATACCCCCCTCCCCCTCTCCGCCTGAGCTCTGGCATATCACTCTCTAAGCTTATCATCCGCCCTTCCACCGTTCTCCCCGCCCCATCTCACCCACCCCTATCCCCTCACTCGTTTAACTTGTCTTGTTTTGTTTCGCTTAAATGTGTTTGTTTGTCCGTTGTTGGTTCTGGTGTGTTCTTGTTGGAACACTTAATCACCTTTGAATTTATTGTCTCGATGATATATTATTGCCTCTACCTTTGTTTGGTTTTCATTCTCTCCGTCGATGATTATCATTACGGGATCTTATGAAGATGTAAACATATTGCTAGCTATGTTTCTGTTGCTTTATTTATACTTAATTTGTCTCTGATATGATACCCATACAATTCTATAACCAGCCTTGAAAATGAGTACGCTGATGATATTTGCCTCCATTTATTATTATCTATTGTTGTTCGACTTTATTCGTGACCATAATCTAAAGAAGATATAGAAATACTAATTCACATACAGTATGTACAGTAAAGTCTCTTAATTTACACCTGATCAGAAATGTCACTGCCTTTCGATGGCTCTTGCATTAAAGCCCCTCTGTAGTGTTGGGAAACCCACAACTTGATGGCAAAATTTCACTTAAATTGTATTATAATGTGAAAGAGGATTTCATTTAAGATACACTTCTGCAAAGATTTCCACACAAAAATGTGTTTGAAGACATATATTGATAAAGGCATACATAGTTTGGGATTTCAGTTGTACGCAAAACCTAAATTTTGTATTCTTTCATCAATATTTGACTTCAAACACGTTTATTTTGAAAATCCTTGCACAGATGTGTCTTAAATGACGTCCTCTTTCAAATAATGATACAATTTAATTGACATTTTGCCATCACATTTGTGGGGCTCTCAATACTTTAGAGGGGCTTTAAGGGACTTAACCTTCATCTTAGGCTATATTTGTCTCAGTTGTTTTTCTCGTCCTGCATGACCATGATCTGATGAAGATGTTAAAGTAGTAACCTCTTCTGATTTCGCTCCGTCGCAAATATCGCTAACTCTCATCTGATGAAGTGGATCATGTTTAGTGAAGACATTTGAATTGAAATTAATTGATTTCCATCAGCATAAGACAATTGTATCAAGATAAAAAAAAACTTGAAAATCGTAACCGAATGATCAGTTTTACATAATTTGGAATTAAGCGTAAGGTTAGATTGCACATGCATTGAATAATAACAACCCCCTCCCTCCCCACCTTCCCACCAGAAAGTTAGGTGGTATATATGAGATAACGATTGAATTGAATATGTAATGGATATGTACTATTAAAACAATCGAGTGCCTATCTAGATGATCCAGAAGATATCAATGAATGCATACCAATCCCAGGGCATTGGTATGATAGCTGAATGTAATACAGTTATGCATACCGTTACACCTCTAGTCATGCAGCCATCTGGGCTTTCCAATCTGCCCCCCCCCCACCCCCCCCCCCCCACCCTCTTCCCCCACCTAGCCTTCCAGTCTACCTTACCCTTCCCTTTATCTCTCTCTTTATCTTCCCCTCTATCTCTCTCGGAGGCGTCATTAGATCATTTGGAGTGGGGATGGGGTGTCGAATTTGACAAGGAGTCCAATGGTTTTTTTTCCGAACAAGCCCAAGGGTTCCCCAGAGAGATTTATAGCACAAAAAGTGTAATATGTCGACAAAATACAGATTTGCCGCCAGAAAGAATAGATGGATCACGCCCCCCCCCCCCGCGCTCCCACTCTGCTATGGTTTCTCTGTCCTTTCTTCTCTCTCTGTATCTCTATCTTCGCCGCTTTTTATTTCTCTGCTCCGTCCCTTATATCATCTCTTTGCCACTTCGCTTTTTCTCTCAATCTTTCTTCTCTATTACTTTGATTATCCCTTTAATGCTTCTATTTGTTCATTCTCTGAAATGGTCCCTATCTCTTTCTTTTTCCTAGACCGTCCGTGAACTATAATCATACATTTAATTCATGTGTATATTTTCTACCGACTCAATAAATCCAACATAATCTATGTGGTTCTGGTCTTGACCATGACATAGGCAATTTAATTTTGCCTCAAGTAAACAAACAAGAATTTGTGAGCAAATCATAAGGCATATTGAAGAGTTTGTAATAACAATGAAGGAGAGATATATAAATGAATAGAGAGACGGAGAGGGGGAAAAAAGAGACTGAGGAGGACAATATGAGTAGGATTATCCTTCTTTTGAAAGGAACAGCGAGGATAAGCACTGTATATGGCTCCCACCATGACAACCCGCTCCCAAAACACCAACCAGAACCTTCCGAATCCCTCTTCCCACTCCCAGTCCAAGGCATGACTTCCACCACGACACCATGACCCCATGGCACCAACCAGAACCTTCCAAACCCCTCTTCCCACCCCTAGTCCAAGACATGACTTCCATCACACACAGAGAAAAAGAGGTATAAATTCACTCCCTATAGGGAGTAAATGCTTGTCGCATAAGTGACACCCCTCAGTAAACTTACTCCCCAATGTACGGAGTAAATTTACACCCCACAAGAAGGTGTAAATTTGCACCCCAAGGTTATGATTTTACTTCCTTTAAGGAGTGAAATTTGCACCCAATGGTGCTTAATTAACACCTTTTGGTTCCATTTTCATTAAAAAAATGGGTTCAAATTTACACCCGTGTGGTAAAATGTTATACCCTATATGATCGATTCCACACCATGCGTGGAGTAAATCTACACTCTTCTTACGCACAGCATCAACCAATCCCTCGAGCAATCAATCATCCATGCTTCGTAATCACCTAACAGTCACTTATTCTCACCCTTTTGTCTACGTTTCACTGCTCTAAAGAAATCAGACCAGAATATGGCGGTGAGGCTGGCCTGGGTAAACGTATCGGATCAAATGTAGTGGAAACATCTAAAGACACAATCCTACCTTTACGAATATCTTCCCTTTACTTACACGTATAAGAAGGCAATTATGTACTAGTTAGTAAAACAACACTCTGCTAATTTTATTAAATTATCAAATATAACCTTCGATACAACCCCTTATTCTTGATCAGATAACTTTCACACAAATAATATGCGCAAATGAAACATGATAATTCCCCCAACATGACTAAAATTGGTAAATTATGCTAATTTTCCTTCATTTGGCAGTACCTATATCGACACGATGCGCCATTGGTGTAGCGCATGCGCATATGCACTCACAACAGAAAAATATTTTGACCAATTAGAGCTCGTCTGACTTAAATAGGGTGTAAAATTACACTCCTCAAATGAATTTTCTGTACACACTTGGGTATTTCAGTGTTTTACTCCGTAAAAGGTGTAATAGGGGGCGCCCTATTTTTCCAATTTCGTTTTACTCCCCAAGAACACCTTTTATTTCTCTGTGTGCACGGCACCATGCCCTCGTGACACCAACCAGAACCTTTCAAATCCTTCTCCCGGCCCCAGTCCAAGGCATGCCTTTCACCACGGTACCATGCCCCCATGACACCAACCAGAACCTTTCAAATCCCTCTCCCGGCCCCAGTCATAGGCATGACTTCCACCACAGCACCATGCCCCCATTGCACCAACCAGAACCTTCCAAGGACCATGCAGGAATGATTGGATGCCTTCCGAGCTGATGACGTCATATTTGACGCCATGGGACCGGAGTTTGTTCAGTGTTTCACGGCCCTAAAGGAGGATGAGATGAGATTACATCAAAGAGCTGCAGAAAGTGGTGATCATTCGTGGCATTACTCATTTGTGGAGCATGTCTAACCATAGATCCAGATGTATTTTCAATTTTAATATTTGTCATTGATAAAACAATCCAGTATCCACAATTAGTCTCATTACAGATTTAACATTTGCTCCGTGTCAAAACTAAATGTATTTTTCCTGTTTCGTGTAAAGCACCTTCTCTGTAATTACCCACCAAACTGTATGAATAAAGAATTATACTAGGTCACGGTATTCAACATGGCATTACTCATTTGTTGAACACAATATTTAACAAGAGATCGACAAGACCAGCCGTTTCTATAGGTTTCAGCATTTGTTCCTTATCAAGCATATCAAACCTACAGGGAATAACTGCTTCTTATAAAGTGCCTTCTCAGTACTAACCCACCAAACAGTATGAATAAAGTATTATCCTCGGTCATTGAATTCAACAACGATTCTTTACTTTACATTGCACATTCTTCACTGTGTAATCATTATTTTTATGCTGTATGAAGTATTATAATTCTCGTCATCATTACAACTACTTTCGAAAAAATCACCCTCAGGCCTGTTGAAATGTGTGAACATGACAATGTCGTATTAAGAATCCGAATAAGATTTCTGTTATGTCTATGGTACACCCAATAGGGGGTTCAAGTTGCCCTTGAGTTGAATTTTTTAGAAAATAGTTATGTTATATCATGTTATATCTTAAAACAGTTTTTATCTAAGTATAAACGAAAAATTATGCGACTTTGTGGTCGTATATGTTACATTTACCTTGTGTTTGTTTTTGGCGTAAATGCATTATTTATAGAGATCTGTAACACTCTAAACTTGATTTTCTTTTAATTGTAAGCACCCAATATTGTATGCACCGGCGCTCAATATAACAAAAGTGATGTTAATATTTCTTCAAAGCCGCATGCCGAGGTGAAAATAATGACACCAGGGAAATTCTGAATTAGAAGGTGAATACATGTATCTGGTATATTGAACATCGAAATGCGTGCAATATTTTGTATAGAAAATGTAGGTTACTTGCAATGTTAGGTGTTGGAGTCGGGCACTCTCTATCGTTCAGGTGGGGGGGGGGGGTGATCTATCCATTCACCCCCCCCCTGAACAATAGATATTAAGTAAGGATCTACGCCACTAGCTGTATACATTTGAAAATGATCGACAATACAGGAGTTTTTTTTTAATTGTAAATTTCGCGCCTGTAAATGTATTTGTTGTCGTTGTTCGTTCGTTCGTTCGTGCAAAGAATATCAGGGAGTACATCATCTAGATAGGAAGATCCTTATTAAGCCCAACATATTGTCTCATCATCGAGCTCGTGAAGTCTGGAAGCGCCGTGGGGGGATTTGTAGATCGGACAAACATCAATGACATGATTCCTAGTTTGGATCTCTCCACATGCGCAGTTTGGTGATGATTCAGCTCCAATTTTATGTAGGAAATATTGTGTACGGCCAACTCCAGTTCTGATACGGTTTAGGTTGACCCATGCTTTTCTTGGGAGGTCACTGCCACTTGGTTTTGCACAGGGCTTTGGGATGAACTCCTTCAGGTTGGTAGTGGACGAATTTCACTGGTCTGACCAGCGTTTTGCTATCCAAGTGGCTAAGGTGGAGGGAGGCTTCTCAGGCCGCAGCTCAGCAGCCTGTGTGGTTGTCGTTCTAAATTTTATCGACTAGTTACTAACGGAGATTCTTCAATAATTAAAAGCCCAAAACTTCTTGAACCGAGTTGATGGTGAAATAAAAACGTTCACCTAGTTTGTATTCAACTTGTTAATTGTCAAATTAAATTTGGAAATAACTATTAAGACGGAGGAGGCGCAAAAGCTCAATCGGTAAAGCAGTGGTCTCGTAATCCGGTGACCTGGGTTCGAAACCAAGTCGATGCGCTAGTGCCCTTTGGTAAGGCATTAATCCTCATTAGCAGGTCCCTCGGAGAGGACCTAAAGCCGTCGGCCGTCTGCTTGCTTAATTACAAGCATTTATGCTTTCTTAGCAGTCAGGTAAAATAACCACCACCACAACACAACAACGTTAAAATGTAATGCCTTTAAATATTTGCAATATTGCATTGAGTCAGCAAACAGGATTTTCATACTGTTTTTTTCTTTAATTTTATATTATTAGTACGTATATTTTAATTGTGTATAATGAATTAGCGGATTTTTTTTCTTCATAGTAAATGGATTCATGGTTCCTTAATACAGAAGCCCATTTGTATGTTGGAGACCAAGAGCAGATTATATTTTTTTCGATCAAAAGAGAATGAAAGCTTTACAAATCAATAACTTTTCTGCAAAATACGATAATTATGTGCTTTTTTATTTAATAGACTGATTTCAGATCATATTAGTTGTAGAATATGAATACAGGTATCTAATAAAGCGTTTAGAAATTTAATGGTACGATAATCTAACCTGTTTAAATGACAAATTTTCGTCGTCATAAGAATGTAGGCCTAACTGAGTTTTTGATATCCTGGCAACAGTTTCATTGTGTTGCATAGTAGTGAACATACTGGCTTCACCCCTCCCCTATCTCACTCTCTCTCTCTCTCTCCCTTCTCTTTCTCTCATGTCATTTTCGCTGTATTATTCCCCCTTCTCTCTGCATGTCTCCCCATCTCCCAATGCTTACTTGCTCTTTATTAATCTAATAAGCCTCCTTTCTGACATCGTCCAACATTTGTTTCACTACCATTAACACGATTATATACACGTTATGATACATTCCCTTTAACAAATTACAATACAAATCACAAGTTATAGAGTACACTTCAAACGTGTCATGTGCCTTTTAAATATGAGCCACATCTTTCTTACATTTATTACGCTAATATGTATTATCATTGATATTATTAGAAAAGTAATAGTAGTATGGTAGTAAGATTATTTATATCATTATGTATATGTGAAGTCCTCAAGGTTAACCAAACCTTTTCACATTTTTATTGAAGGGAATTAAATATATTTCTCTCCAGCATGTTAACATTCTATGATCTTGTGTCATGTACGATTTTAATCAAATTAAGCTTCATCTTGTACATATCTTCTATTTAAATAAATGAAGAAAAACATTGGTACTTGGTTTCCGTTGTCTTTTTTGGGCTTTGTTTAGATTTTAGCCATTCAAATATCATTATTGTACCTTTAATGGGAATATGATATTAATGATAATAATAACACGAAGAAGAAGAAGAAGAAATAAAAAGGAGGAAGAAGAGGAGAAACAAAATAATAAGGAGAAGAACGGAAGAAAGAGAAGGAGAGAAAGATGAAAAGATGGAGGAGGAGGAGGGGGAGAAGAAGAGACAGAGAGATCAAGAAGAAGAAAAGACTAATAGATTCTGCGCAGGTGCTTCTTTGGCTCAAAAGGGAAGAGGGCGCCAACACACAATTAGGAAGCACGTACGTCACATTGGGCTTAATTTAAGAGAGGCTTGGGCCGGTTATCCCTGTATTTACGTCAAAAAACATTTTCGCGCGAGGGGCTGATGGCCCATTATCAACCATCTTGTCTATACATTTTGCGAGTGAGCACACACACCAAAAAGAGGGGGGGGACCCAGGGGCGTCGCCAAAGGGGGGGTGTGGGGGGTGCGACACCCCCCCACCTGTCAGGATATTGTCGGTAAAATTGCGCTGCCGTCGGGAAAAAGAGAAAAGGGGGAGGGGAAAAAAGAGAGGGAAAGGGAAAGAAAAGAAAAAAAGAAAAGGAAAAGAAAAGAAAAGAAAGAAAGGAAAAGAAAGGAAAGAAAGGAAAAGAAAGGAAGAAAAGAGAAGAAAGAAAGAGAAAAAAGAAAAAGAGAGAGGAGAGGAAAGAAAGGAAAAGAAAGAAAAGGAAAAAAGAGTGAAAGGGAAACAAAAGAAACGGGGGATGAAAGAGAGGAGAGAGAGGGAAGATAAGGGACTGAGAGAGGAGGAGTGGGAGTAAAAGAGAGGAGGGGGTTGTTAGGTGGAGTCGTCTCGTCGAGGGAGCAAGAAAGACACGGGTAAATATGTTGCTGTGTCGGGTCAGCTGTGTCGGTATTCTTGCTCGATCCTCGTGTACTATATCAATGCAGAAGTATATTGTCGGTCGGTCGACAAGTTTTTTTCCCTACGAACTGTGACTTCTTATCCGCTTTGACGACTTCGAGAGTGACTACAACAGTTACTTGTATTTTCTCGATTTTTCACTTGCCTATAATATCAGCTAAAGAAATCAGAATTTAAAATTTTCGGGGAAACTAAATTCAAACAAGGTTTAAGAGTCAACAACGGAATCGTCTTTCTTTCTTTATATTGTGATGAAACGCCCAAAATTCCGCGCTTTGCGCGGAAGGGGAAACTTCATTTAGACGAGTTGAGAAAGGTACAACGAATCGTCTTCGTTCTCTAATAATTTCAGGAAACGTCAAAGATTCCGCGCTTTGCGCGAGAGGGGGAAACTGAATTCAGACAAAATTAATAGGGCTTATTTAGAGTCGAAAACGGTACAACGAATCGTGTTCTTTCTCTAATAATTTGAGGAAACGTCAAAGCTTTCGCCCTTCGCGCGAGAGGGGGAAACTGAATTCAGATTAATAGGGCTTAATAAGAGTCGAAAACGGTACGATGAATCGTCTTCCTTTCTCTATATTGTGATGGAACGCCACAAAATTCCGCGCTTCGCGCGGAAGGGGAAAACTTCATATAGACGAGTCGAGAACGGTACAACGAATCGTCTTCTTTCTCTAATAATTTAAGGAAACGTCAAAGCTTTCGCGCTTCGCGCGAGAGGGGGAATCTGAATTCAGACAAAATTAATAGGGCTTATTTAGAGTCGAAAACGGTACAACGAATCGTGTTCTTTCTCTAATAATTTTAAGGAAACGTCAAAGCTTCCGCGCTTCGCGCGAGAGGGGGAAACTGAATTCAGACAAAATTAATAGGGCTTATTTAGAGTCGAAAACGGTACAACGAATCGTATTCTTTCTCTAATAATATAAGGAAACGTCTGAGCTTCCGCGCTTCGCGCGAGAGGGGGGAAACTGAATTCAGACAAAATTAATAGACTTATTTAGAGTCAAAACGGTACAACGAATCATGTTCTTTCTCTAATAATATGAGGAAACGTCAAAGCTTTCGCGCTTCGCGCGAGAGGGGAAAACTGAATTCGGATGAATAGGGCTTATTTAGAGTCGAAAACGGTACAACGAATCGTGTTCTTTCTCTAATAATTTGAGGAAACGTCAAAGCTTTCGCCCTTCGCGCGAGAGGGGGAAACTGAATTCAGATTAATAGCGCTTAATAAGAGTCGAAAACGGTACGATGAATCGTCTTCCTTTCTCTATATTGTGATGGAACGCCACAAAATTCCGCGCTTCGCGCGGAAGGGGAAAACTTCATATAGACGAGTCGAGAACGGTACAACGAACCGTCTTCTTTCTCTAATAATTTAAGGAAACGTCAAAGCTTTCGCGCTTCGCGCGAGAGGAAGAATCTGAATTCAAACAAAATTAATAGGGCTTATTTAGAGTCGAAAACGGTACAACGGATCGTGTTCTTTCTCTAATAATTTTAAGGAAACGTCAAAGCTTCCGCGCTTCGCGCGAGAGGGGGAATCTGAATTCAGACAAAATTAATAGGGCTTATTTAGAGTCGAAAACGGTACAACGAATCATGTTCTTTCTCTAATAATTTTAAGGAAAGGTCAAAGCTTCCGCGCTTCGCGCGAGAGGGGGAAACTGAATTCAGACAAAATTAATAGGGCTTATTTAGAGTCGAAAACGGTACAACGAATCGTGTTTTTTCTCTAATAATTTAAGGAAACGTCTGAGCTTCCGCGCTTCGCGCGAGAGGGGGGAAACTGAATTCAGACACAATTTAACGGGCTTATTTAGAGTCAAAACGGTACAACGAATCATGTTCTTTCTCTAATAATATGAGGAAACGTCAAAGCTTTCGCGCTTCGCGCGAGAGGGGAAAACTGAATTCGGATGAATAGGGCTTAATAGGAGTCGAAAACGGTACGACTAATAGTCTTCTTTCTCTAATAATTTAATGAAACGTCAAAATTTCCGCGCTTCGCGCGGGAGGGGGAAGCTTCATTCAGATAAGCATTAAGAGTCGAGAACAGTACACCGAATCGTCTGCTTTTTCTCATAATTTAATGAAACGTCAAAGCTTCCGCGCTTCGCGCGGGAGAGGGAAAAACTGAATTCAGACAAGGATTAAGAGTCGAGAACAGTACAACGAATCGTCTGCTTTTTCTCATGATTTAATGAAACCACAAAGCTTCCGCGCTTTGCGCGGGAGGGGGGGGGGACTGAATTCCGAAAAGGATAAACAGTCGAGAACGGTACAGCAAATGGTCTTCTTTTTTATAATAATTTAATGAAACGTCAAAGCTTTAGCGTTCCGCGCGGGAGGGGGGGGGGAACTTTATACAGCCACGGATTACCAGTCGAAAACGGTACAATTAATCGTCTTCTTTTCCTAATAATTTAAGGAAACGTCTAAGCTTCCGCGCTTCGCGAATCGTGTTCTTTCTCTAATAATTTTAAAGAAACGTCAAAGCTTCCGCGCTTCGCGCGAGAGGGGGAAACTGAATTCAGACAAAATTAATAGGGCTTATTTAGAGTCGAAAACGGTACAACGAATCGTATTCTTTCTCTAATAATATAAGGAAACGTCTGAGCTTCCGCGCTTCGCGCGAGAGGGGGAAACTGAATTCAGACAAAATTAATAGGGCTTATTTAGAGTCAAAACGGTACAACGAATCATGTTCTTTCTCTAATAATATGAGGAAACGTCAAAGCTTTCGCGCTTCGCGCGAGAGGGGAAAACTGAATTCGGATGAATAGGGCTTAATAGGAATCGAAAACGGTACGACTAATCGTCTTCTTTCTCTAATAATTTAATAAAACGTCAAAACTTGCGGGAGGGGGAAGCTTCATTCAGATAAGTATTAAGAGTAGAGAACAGTACACCGAATCGTCTGCTTTTTCTCATAATTTAATGAAACGTCAAAGCTTCCGCGCTTCGCGCGGGAGAGGGAAAAACTTAATTCAGACAAGGATTAAGAGTCGAGAACAGTACACCGAATCGTCTGCTTTTTCTCATGATTTAATGAAACCACAAAGCTTCCGCGCTTTGTGCGGGAGGGGGGGGGGGGGGACTGAATTCCGAAAAGGATAAACAGTCGAGAACGGTACAGCAAATCGTCTTCTTTTTTATAATAATTTAATGAAACGTCAAAGCTTTAGCGTTCCGCGCGGGAGGGGGGGGGGAACTTTATACAGCCACGGATTACCAGTCGAAAACGGTACAATTAATCGTCTTCTTTTCCTGATAATTTAAGGAAACGTCTAAGCTTCCGCGCTTTGCGCGGGAGGCCGGCCCATCACCCACACCCCACTAATAAGCGCTTTAAAGTGAATCTCTTGTTCACTACCGCCCATCCCTAAAATAAGATCCTAGCTCCGCGCCTGCATTAAAATATATAGCTATGATGCTGACTAAATTGAAGAAATAATCCGTATATTTATGTCGTCGAGGAAAATGACAATTTTGCGCATATGCAAGTACTATAGATAGTCCATAGGAAAAACAATTTAGCCTTCGGCCCCACGTTTATAGGGTTAAATTTGTAGATATTGGACATTTAATTTTGTCGGTAATTGGTGGCTAGTTTTGTCGGTAATTGTTGGCCTCTACACCCCCCCACTGAAAAAGGTCTAGCGACGCCCCTGGGGGACCCTACCCCTTGCTGCTCAAATGTCGGGGGGTAATCAAGTCCCTCGCTGCGTGAAACCATGCCGTTCTTACAATTTTGCGAATGAGCGAAGCGAGCAAGGAAAAACGGACGCTTTATTATCTTTAAAATGAGAATAACGTAGTTAACTATTTTATAAACTGCAACAATTTCGGCTCCGTGTACGTACAATGATGATTCCGGGAGACAATGCATTTCAGATGTTTTAATTAATCCCTGTCGTATAATTTAGGTAACTAGTATAATGTATTTAAAGGAGTGGCAAATTAATCATTTCGAAGTTGTCATATAGTGGTAAGAATGATCTTGGAAGCAAACGAAACACATCCTAGAAGTGCTGCCCGAAAGTTATATTTTAGAATTTGTGTTGGGGGGGGTACCCTCTATCACCTTGCAGAACTCGTAACATCTGGTGGCATAGGCCCCGCCCCTCCGGGTCAAGGTCTCGTCTGTATACGTCACTGTTTTATGTGCGAAATATTGTAGGAACAAATACAAGTACTTCAAATAGATCATCAGAAGCATTATGATTCATTCACATTGTGCATGGGTATATTCATCTGTACACTACCGATCTAGTGTTCGATTCCACCGAAGCATGAACATCGCTCTAGTTCTGTTAAACAATTCTAAAAAGAAAAAAAAGAAGAAAAGAAATCCGTGACTGCATACTGGAATACATTGAAATATAATTTCCCTGTGATTAGGCCCATTGTTAATTTATCAGATTTGGAATATGTAACCAATATTATTATGTAGCTACATTATCATGTAAGAAGTCTACATGAATCGAAATAATTATGTATCCTTTTTTTGTAATTTTGGAGAAGAAATACAATTGTTTTCTTCAATCTTTTAGAAATGAATATACAACTGCTAACAATCGCGAATGTCATACTCTGTTATTTTAAGCCGTACTGCACTACCTATAGCTTATTGCGCCCTCTATATAGCAAACAATGCCTAAACGGTGACCATTGGTCCCCTATGGGCCCTTTTTCTTATGTTAAAGACACTATGTCTCTTTTGCAGCCAACATCAAATTCGGAAGAAATTTCCAGGAATTATGAATATGTCATGTGTGTCCTATCTGTGAAATTTAAACATTAGCGGTGTCCTGGTATTCAAATTATGCAAGAAAACCCGTTTACTTTATAGTCTTCACTGTCAGATACTATTGAGTGACTGACTGACTGACTTTTTTTTTCTTTGGTAATAACATACATAAAATGAGCTGTAATTTGTCTTCATCAATAACCCACTACCTGTCATGGCCAAAATTAAACCGATTGAATCTGTGTGCAGCACGAACTAGTGCAGAAAGCCTTTAAAGCCCCTCTGCACTAGTTTGGCATGGAGGGATTAGATCTTCCTGCAAGGCCACTGGCAGGTGGTTATCTCATCAAATCAGCTCTCAATTAACATAAGAAAAAGGACATCATGGGGGGTCAACGGGTACCGCTAACTGAAGGCATTGTTGGCCATAGAGGGCGCTATAAGTAGTGCAGCGGGGTTTTAAAGAAATTGTCTAAAGTGTTCTCATCAACAATACATTTAACTGGTAGTTTATATAAAGTACGTAAACGTTTCTGCTGTTGTATTCCTACATTTGTAGTCTCTTTGGTCGTTATTCTATTTATATAGGAAATATATATATATTAATATATATAATATATATAATATATATACCGTCCGTAAACTACAATCATAATTAGTCAAGGTTATATTTACTACCGACTCTACAAATCCAACACAATCTATTTGGTTCTGGTCTTAACCATGACGTAAGCAATTTAATTTTGCCACAAGTAAATAAACAAGGATTTGTGAGCAAATTATAAGGCCTGTTGAAGAGTTTGTAATAACAATGACGGAGAGGAGTAATAAAGAGAGAGACGGAGAGGGAAAAAAAGAGATTGAGTAAGACAATATGAGTAGAATTATCTCTTTTTTTAAAGGATAAGCACGGCCACGATGGTAGGCCGTAGATTTACGGTCTGCTCGCTATTCATAGGGACCGCTATTCATAGAAACGAAAAAGGGGACTTAAAAAAGAAGAAAAAAGACAAGAAGATTATTCAAAACTTAAATAAGGACCGTTATTCATACTGACAGATGAGGGTCGCTGTTCATAAATTGAGGGTCATTACTCGTAAGGTCCGCTATTCATAATACGAAATCGGGGTCGATATTCACAGGCTAAACATGAAGGGGCGCTATTAATTAATTACATTGGGGGCAACTACTCATCAGGACCGCTATTCATAATGCGAAAGAGGGTCTCTATTCATAAGATGAGGAGAGGGTCGTTATTCATAAAACGAGAAGAGGCTCGCTATTCATAAAACGAGAAGAGGGTCGCTATTCATAATACGAAAGAGGGTCTCTATTCATAAGATGAGGAGAGGGTCGCTATTCATAAAACGAGGAGAGGGTCACTATTTATAATACGAAATGATTTAAGATTCAAGATTTTATTGTCCATATAAAATACAGAAATTGTTTTCCATTGGTGTAACGTGTAATATGTGAAACATAAGACAACAACATGGTTTCGTGTGCTGAAAGCCAGAAGGGCGTCAAGACTCTATAAAGAAAGAGTCTATGATCAGGTACGGTCCTCCGGCTTTCAGCACAAAACATAGCAAGACAGTTACACTGTACATGTATATGACTTATACATAGCAAGAATGTTAAATACAATTCTGAATCACATCATGAATAAATTCAGGTATGAATATAAATGAGAATATGAAAGTAGAATAGGAGCAGCATCACAATCGAAATACGAGCAGAAAGAGAAAGAAAAAGAGAGCTCAAGCTCGAAGGACTGATAAAAGGGAGAATATAGGGAGAGTTGGTAAGGGTCCAAAGGGAAAGGGGAGAAATAGAGAAGGAGAGATGGCATAATTTCCAATCAGATTATAATGCATGACAGAAAATACATGGCCATATTAGTGTTAAAGAAAAAAAAAATCAGCAGCAGAGCTAAACAACGGATGTTTTTGACCCACAAAGGTGATAAGGTGGAAAACTTTCCAATTCCCTACAAATTCATTTTGCTGGGTGGGTAGAGAAAAAGTTAACAAATAATCATAATCGCTATTATCGCTATTATTTCGCCTACAGTTGAGAACTTCGTGTTATTTGTGCATTATAGATGTGCATGGAATTTGGAATAAAAGAATTTTTGTATCTGGCTCTACGGGTAATTGGTACACGCAGGCGGATTCTTGAGCGGTTAAAAGTAAAACAAGAAAATAGTGGATGTGATGGGTCTTTCATAGTAGAAGTTATTTTAGGCAATGAGCGATCTTCAAACAAAACTGATAGGGGTGGTAATTCAATGCCGATAATGCATTGAGCAATCTTCCTAGGACGTTCGAGATTGGTTTTGTCTGCTAGTGTGAGATTTCCATAAGGTCGCTATTCATAAAAGGAGAAGAGTCTCGATCGCTATTCCGAACACCGAACACCCTCTACTAAAGTACATTGACCCTTACAAAATAAGTAACACTCTACTTAACTATGAGGAGTACACATAGCGTTTGAAGTAGCTGTCATAATGCTTTCATTATGCTTTCTTAACAGTCAGGTAAAATAACCACCATTCATAAGAAAATGTACTTTATTTAATGCTGATATTTTCTAAGTGAGTGTAAACATTCAGGAAATATCATTGAAAGGAGACTAAAAATGTATCAGTTTTATTTAATCATATATATATTGTATTTGTAACATCTAAAAATCTCGACATATAATTATAATAAAGAAATAAACAATTTCTCCAACTTAATTCCTCTGATTTGAAGCTAGTTCGTAGACAACTCCTGAGCATGGGCAGATAAAGGTCATTTGTTTAAAAAAAACTGTAAAACCCATTGGCCCGAATTCACAAAGCAAGGTTTGAGCTCAGACCAAGGTTTAAGCTCAAACCTCCTTTTGTTTCGCCAAACCTCCTTTTGTTCTTTACAAACTAGGTTTGTAAAAAACGCGTAAAACGCGTCATATGACGTACGAAAACCAAGGTTTGTCGACAAACCTCCCTAGTGAATTCGGGCCATAGAGACTGTTACGTGTTGATGAAAGTTATGTAATCATTATACATGTAAATTTATGCAAGGACGATACATTCTATGATACACAGGTGGAAGTATTCTTTTCAAATGATTTTCAAGAAGGATCTCCATCACTTTGGCAGTGATTATTCTAAAATGATGAAAGTGGGACTGCTCCTATTTAAAAAGATCTGTGGATATATCGTCCTTGTTTTCACGAAGTGACGGTAGTGAGGAAAATCGTAACGCAAAGTGAATGCAATTTTTTTTCACTACCGTCACTTCGTGAAAACAGCGACGATATGTACCATGCATGTACTAATAACAAACTGGGATATAGTCTTCCTCACGTGTAAGAAAAAAAGAGACGTGGATATTTTATTATTTATAAAAAAGACAATCGCAACTTTTGTTTTACAAGCTGTGCAATATCACAAACAATATACGGTATACAATTACATTTTAAGTCACGAAAGCTTACATGCATTTCTCAATACATGTAATCCGTGGCGGATCAAGGCTTTGCCGATATAATAGGGA
This sequence comes from Strongylocentrotus droebachiensis, assembly GCA_035222895.1. Taxonomy (NCBI): domain Eukaryota; kingdom Metazoa; phylum Echinodermata; class Echinoidea; order Camarodonta; family Strongylocentrotidae; genus Strongylocentrotus; species Strongylocentrotus droebachiensis. The sequence continues at coordinate 144,613 of JAVYIG010004404.1, forward strand.
AGGGGGGGGGGGCTAAAATATGAAAATCGCGCTGACCAATATTGGGCTCAGTGGGGGGGGGGGGGTAGGGTAGTGAGCATCCGCGCCTGCCTGTAATTAACTTAAATCCAGGAGAGGTTCGTATATCAACACCAGGAAACAATAACATGTCGTATACTTGTGGATAACAGATAAAACAATCATTTAATCATTTCCATGAGTTATAGAACAAGAGATGTATGCTCCATACTTGACAATGTTCAAGTTTCAGTTACTTGTTTTTATTTGTTGACAGACACGGTAAAGCTTTTTGATTCTCAAAATTAAAGACAAATTTGACCCGTAATGAGAAGGAAATGGGAGGCTAAAACGCTTTTCTACTTTCCAAATTCTGACTGATCTGCGGTTTTCGAAAACCACAAATGGAAAGGAAGAATTAATTATATCGTATCAACATATTTACACTAACGTTTGGATTGACTTTATGTGCATAATGTAAACTAGTAGACGAGTTACTCGTACAAATATTAAAAATTGCCTTTGATTATAAAATAGGAAATAAGGATATATTATAGTACATATCATGGTTTTATTAGGAGATATGCTTTTTAAACTCTGTCATTCAAAAGATGAATGTTGTAATCTGATTTCTATTCCCGTGGTTTTTTATTTCTACGTTACGCCCGACTCGATAATTACATTGATATTTTTTATTAATAACCAAATCTGAATAATAGATACTACGCCTTGTGCTCTGTTGAATATATTATGTCGCAATAAAATGCCTTCCAACAGTTGGTGCTATGGGAGATGTGAGTTGGTCTAGTGGTACGACAAGCTGGCTAAGAGGGACCCCGATTCGAAACTGATAAGTCACGTCTTTAGGATGGTGACGTTACAGGTCGGTCCCCAGACTTAAATAATCATATATGATTGATACAAGTCTGTGAAAACCCAATTACACACATGCAGTGCTATGAGTGGCACGTCCATGTGATAGCTCCAGCAATTGGATGTGATGGTTATTTTATCTGACTGCTAAGACAGCATAAATGCTTGTAAGTAAGCGACCAGGCGACCGACGGCTTTAGGTCCTCTCCGTGTACCATGAAAGATAAAGTAATTGATAATTACGCTCTTTTTGTTGGCAATTTTTGGTTAAACAGTTGCAATATATTTTGTGAATAGCCTTTGTTCGTTTGAGATTTGCTATACAGTGGTAGAGTAGTGGTCTCGTAATCCGGTGACCCGGGTTCGAAACCAAGTCGAAGCGCTAGTGCCCTTTGCTAAGGCATTAATCCTCATTACCAGGTCCCTCAGAGAGGACCTAAAGTCGTCAGTCTTCTGGTTGCCTACTAACAAGCATTTATTGCTTTCTTAGCTGTCAGGTAAAATAACCACCACTATCGCTTCACTTTCCCCATCCCTCCTCGAATAAGCCCTCCGTTACCCCTCCCGTGAAGTGTTCTTTGGCGTTGGTCCCCAATGAACGAGCCGTTGAAAATTACCAGCGCCACAGTTGAGGGTGATCTACGTACGTCAAATCCGTTGCGATGACTCACCCTCGCGCGGCAAGGTTAGCCGACGAAGTGAGAAGCTTGTGTTCTTTTCTCATATCGAATGCCGAAAAGAATCAAGATTTTTAGAGGGGTACATAAGACAACATTTACCTGCTGCTCAGAGTGCTTATCATGATAGGTAACTGGTAGTGTATATTGTGGGGTTTTTCTTTTTCAAAAAGTTAGTGTGGGGTTGGGAAGGAGAATAATCCGTTCGATATTATATAAGAAACAAATCATTTAGTATAGGTCGATAAACAATATCACCGCAATTCAAAGTTTCAAGGCTTCACTTATTTACAAATCTATGCTCTGGAACTGAAACAAGGTCCGGTGTGTAGCCCGTGACCTACGTGCGGCTTCATACCACATATTATATCATTTTACTTTTCATATCCCCGTTGGAAACAAGCTACAACAAAGTAAAGTTTGAAAAGACTTTGTTTGACATAACTAATTGCTAATTGTTGGGACGATTTGATGACGCTCTCACCTTGCTTCCCTTTTTAATAACAGACTTTGTTTGACGTAAACATTTGCTAATTGTTGGGACGACTTGATGACGCTCTCATCTTGCTTCCCTTTTCAACAATATTACACGAATGCGGTTTTTGTATTAATTGTAATAAAGCAAACCATGTCAACAAAGAAAGAGGAACTATCTCACATATGTCAATAATTATATTTCATACCCAGTTGCAAGGCTATAAAAAGGGGATCTCATTACACTTGGGTTCATCACAGTTTCCAAAGACAATACCGGAGGTGAAGTATATTCGGGACGATCTTAAAATTATATTTTTGTTTCGACAAGCAGAGATCTCTAGAGGACAAAAATGAAAGAGAGTCTTGTGGCCCTCATGTTGGCTTGCATTGTGGGTTCTGGCCTGGCAGAGCTTACCGACAAACGCGCAATGGTATGTATAAGTTGTTATAATATTGTTCAGGTATTAATTAATAATGATGTTGATGAACATGAACAATGTCTAAAGAGCTGGGCTTTTAAATGCAATTTAACTCTGATTTTCCATACTCGTTGACATGTGCTGTGTTGCTAAGTTCGTAGTCATGTAAGAGTAAGAGTAAACAAACAAATTGCATGTAATAATACTCATGTATTCATATATTCTTCACCAATATGTGACGCCTCTTTTCGATGGACCAGTTTCGTAATGTGTTCGAGTTGGGTGCATGGGTCCGCGTGGGGTGCCTGGATGCGTGTGGTTCCGCTCGCCTGTTAGGAGTGATTGCGTTTCGGTGGGCCGGGTGTGGGTTGCGCACATTTTTTGTTGTTGCTAGGTTGGGCAAACATTAAAGCTTGCCCAGCCTGGTTGTGGCTGGTGTGTGCAATTCGCGCTCTGTCTATCGGGGTGCGGTCGCTCTTGGCAGGTGGGTGGAATCGCTCGCGTCCGGCCGCCTCGCGGGGACCTGCATGCATTCTGTTTTGATACGTTGCGAGACTGGTCGTTTGTATCTCCTTGACATGCATTAATGAATGACTGAAAACCTGTCCACACTATGTGCAATATCCATGTCTTCACTTTTCCTGTGTCTTCGTATTACTATTATTAAAATGATGAGTTCCCACTGCAGGATGTATGTACGAAGAAAATAGAGCAAAATTATTGAATGTAACTGTTTTTACTTGGAATAGCTCTCACATCTATCATCACTTTTTAAGTATAGCCAGTGTATATATTATGAAATATGTGCAATTATCTCTGAATTCGGGTTTGCCCGTACTGTTGGTTGGGATTCCTTCTCGATCCTTCCCTTTCACCTCTCTCTCTCTCTCTCTCTCTCTCTCTCTCTCTCTCTCTATTCCCTCTCTTTCTTTTCTCTTAGTTTCTCTCTCTCTCTTTTATTTTCTGTGTCTTACATCTTCCTCTTCCTCTCTCTATATCTCCGTCTCTCGTTATTTCTCACTGTCTCTGTATCTGTCTCTATGTCCCTCTCTCTCTCTCTCTCTCTCCGGCTTGGGATGAGTTTCTGGAGTAGGGGGGTGCAAGGGATCGGGGTGTTGTGTATAGGCCTACTAACGTTATGTTGAAAATCTTGGGCCTTTTTACCAAGTATATTTGTGCATTGTGTCGATGTTTTTCCAATTTCTAACCGATTTCGAATGTAATTATTTCCTATTTCAATGTCATGATTTTGGTGTCTTTTTATACATGATTTTAATGTAAACGCAATATGTAAAATCCCACAATGAATTTCCATGTCATTATTGGACGAAATAAAATTAAATTGAATTGAATTGAATTAATGTGAAATAGCTTTGATAGATACCGAGATGTGATTGGTCAAGAGCTCGTCACGTGATATCAATTGCGAGGATCGTAATTGTTATATTTTCCTGGCCGGTCACTTTCGATGGATTTATTGACCAGCTGGTGAAATGAATATATGTTTAACCAATGCATGTCGCCTTCGTGAGGACTGTATGTCACCAAATTACACACATTACTCCAGTACCGAGGGTCAATGTTATATTACACCCCTGCCAGTCAATATCCGTATAATATTTGTTATAATGATTTAATGGCCATTACAATAGTAGACAAAGCTTTAAAACGAAAATAAAGGCTGTCTCTGACACGCAAAAAATAAGATCATGTACCATAATGTATTCATACAGTGCGTCCAAGAAAAAAAACGAAAAACTTCCGTCACCTTGTGCATGGCTGATCGTCGACGGAGTTAAGTTTTTTGTCAACTCTGTTCGTTGCTACGGCAGGCAGCCAGTGAAAACGAACTCGTTTGATCAAATTATGGAAATGCAAGCCTTACTTAAAACAAACAGAACTCTGTTATTCCTGGCTCATTTTTCCTGATTGAGGTGTAATTTGAAAGGGTAGAAATCGAACTTTCTAGAAATGTGATTTTCTTTTTAAAATTCAGATACTGCCCGCCAAATGACTGGTTGGTTTCCTCTCTTCAAATTGCTTTTAATCACTCATGCGTGAGATATGAATCATATGAGTTGTATCAAATGAAAGAGGAGGATCTAAGCTTTCCAAATATGTGTCATTTATTAATCATAATTGTGATTAAGTTATGATCAAACATCGAAATTCTCGGTTTCGTTTTTTCTGGGACGCACTGTATAGTCCACAGGGGGCATGTGGCATCCTAAATATGTTGAAATTGCCAAAAATTTGGGCAATCTCAATCTCATGTCATGGTATAGGGAGATGGACTATTTACTGACCTACTGGTGGGGGTGGGGTGGGCTTGAGGGCTGCTATACACTAACAGTTCTACCCCAAACAGGAGGGAAGGAAAGAAGGAAGAAGAAAATAGGAAGAATAAAAGGGAAATACAGAACAGTAAAGGAGGAAAGAAGTAGAAAAAAAAACAGGAAGAAGAAAGAGAGATGGGGAGAAAAAAAAGTAATAAAGGGGAAGAATACTTTTTTTAGATTCCTTTCCACGCCATTTCTATTTCCTGCTACCTTTATGTAAGCATTTGTTATGGTTACTTTTGTGGCATCATAACTAATGGCGGTCGAATACGGAGCGCAAGTTATGTTTTTTTCAATCTCTTTTTAGGTGTACAAATAGTTAGTCTCTTAAATTCTCTAGAAAAATCTTCTAACGCAGTCGCAAGTGCTGGAAACCGAGGTAAGTACATAGAGAGAGGTTTTGCTGTGTGTAATAGACATGCAGTAGGCCCAATGACTCCAGCGCAACGCGCTTGCACCATTATGCCCGCCGCAGTATATGCCCCCCCCCCCCCACCTCAACGGATAGGATTGGAAGCACGACCTCTTTAAAGGTATTACAACGTTTTGGTATGAGGTCATGAATTTGTTTCAAATGAACATATTGGAAGCTTATGCGGTCCTACGATATTCAGTGATCGTTGTCGCAGTTGAAATCGAGTCTTAAGTTATGAAATTGTAAATAATAAACTCTTTATGTTGTATAGCTCCCTCTCAAGGTCAAGATATTAATTAAGCTATAAAACAATGTTTATTGACTAAAATCGACCCTATAGCTATTTCCGTTTGAAAATTATATTATCACAACTACATATTGTGAGATTTTCATGGTCGTAGCTACTATTGAACAGCCGTAGGTGCTATTTTAAATTTATCAACATTTACCGGGAGCACCGGTAAATTTTTATATTCAATTTTTCTCGAAAGTAGGAGTGTTTTAGGAGCTAAATTTTCTATTGCTTATAATACATCCACAGGGGCATCAGAATATATCAAAATTGTAAACAATCACTATCCAAAACTTTGTATTACCTTAGTCTTATTTTCATATCTATGTCATCTATTATTGCCACAGACCCTGCTTAACCGTTATGGTTTCTCGGACGGGGAACCAAGCACTGATAGCGACATTAAACGAGCAATAGAGGACTTTCAACATTTCCATAGCCTTGAACAGACAGGTAAGTTATTTTTCTTTTCTTTTTTTTTTGTTTTTTTTTGTTTTGGGGGGGGGGGGGTGGTGGGTTTGATGCATGGGTGTCGATCCCGGGGGAAGGGGGGGGGGGGGGATATATCCCCCAATATTTCAGGTGAGGGGGGGGGGGTGGGCTGTACAATCATCCCTCCAATAATTCACCATCAAAACAAAAACAAAACTGAAGAGAAAAATCAATGATGAGAGCCCAATGAGAGTAGTTAATGGTTATTACTCGCAAGATGACCATCAATATACACATATTGCTATCTCATTTTCACAATACATATATATATAAATAGAAAACGCCGTATATGAGACAAGAATAAATTGAATTCTTGCTCATACGGCTTCATCAGGAATTGATGAATTCATTCAATTTATTCAATCAACAGCATCATAGAAATGCAGTGCGCCAAATGCAAAGCCGCAGCGTCAAAAAGCAACGAGTTTTCCTATCCATTCACACCCCCCCCCCCATCCTCCCACTCTCAGTATCTCTCTCTCTCTCTCTCTCTCTCTCTCTCTCTCTCTCTCTCGCTCTCTCTCTCTCCCTATCTACCCCATTACCAATATCTGTGTTACTCTCTCTCTCTCTTTCTCTCTCTTTCTCACCTTTTCTCGCCTTATGAAGGAGAAGAAGGAATATTAGAACAATGACAGAATATGAGGGAGGTGAAAATGAAAATGAAAATAGAGACAGAAGAAAAAGAGAAAGTTGAATAGAAAATGAATCGGTAAAATATTAGCCAACTTCTATGAACGAAATTATTTCAGACAACAGAGAACCGGAACAAGAGCCGACGGCTATAATTGGCTCCCAGTGAGAGGATCCCCCTTAGTGGATGGGTTAATATGGGAGGGGTGGGGCCGTGGGGTTATAGGGTTAGGTTCGGTGTAAAAATGTAAGAGGTAAAGGGCACCGTAATAGGTTGGGATGAATAAGAGAAAGAGAAAGGTTCATAGTGACGAGTGATGGTTAAAAAAGTGCTCGCACGACTTTGTTATGTTATTGTGATAAGAACAGAAAGAAAAAAGAAGAAACAAAGAAACAAAGATAAATATGGGGAAAAAGGAAGAATGAAAGAAAAAAGTATCAACAAGTATAGGACGAAGAAGTAGAAGAAGGGGGAGGAGGTGGAGGAGGAGGAGGAGGAGGAGGAGGAGGAGGAGGAGGAGGAAGATGACATGGACTAGGAGAATAACAAGATAAAGAGTGCATACGAAATCTGTATTCCGCAAAATTGAGAACAACTAACACAGCTGGCTAGATAATGATGAAAAGGAAAAAGAAGAAGGGAAAAAATGACCAAGAAGAAAAAGGAAAATAAGAAGGAAGAAAAAAAGAAAGAAAGAAGAGCGGGTAGGAATTTTTTTAACTTTGCCGAGGCTATATAGAAGATTAAGGCTTCTGACAAGGTAATGAAGAACAAGAACAAAAACAAGAAAAAACTATGAGAAACAGAGACAACGATTTCAAAAATTAGAAAGACAGAAAGAAACCAAATACTTAACCGAGGGAAGAAATATCTTATTGATTTATACATGATCACTAATTTAGGATTTATCAAATGAAAGTTTGATAAATTCAGAGTAGCTAGGTAAGAATGGATAGTGTTATTTGACACAAAGTAATTCTTAATGATTCAGGAACAGGTTATTCATGAATTTAAACATAAGGATCGAACTCTGTTGTACGTTGATATCAAAGATTGTCATATGTCTGATGACAACTTCAAAAATTCATAACTTTCCTATTTTTAATCGGATACTGCTCAAATCTTCACTAATTTGTTTCTCTCATTTTCTGCTTTTATCAAAAAATCAACTTGATATCAGTGAAGCATTACTTTTTACTTTACCTTACTTGTTTGCATTGCCCAAATATGTCAAACGGAATTGTTTATCGAAACAATATAGTTTGCTGTGAATCATTTTTTTGTCCTTCTTTGGCAAAACGTGAAGGCCCCGTATATGGTTGCGTTTCATCCCCTTTCCGCTTGTGATACGAGGGGGCAGCACACCACAAATGATTACCATGGCTTCGGGGTATTGAAAATGAGTGCACGCATTTCGCATGGGTGAAAGTGGGAAAAACTAGAAATATCAAGCTTAAGCAAATAGAATTGAGAATAATATTAATTAGTAAATCAAATATTCAAAATTATCAGTTCAAACATATTGGTCATTTATTTTGAAGTTTAAAAGTATATTCACCAAGGGGATGAATATATTGAGCAAAAAATGTCTCTCTCCCCATTTATTTATCTTATTTATTTATTAAAAGAGGGATCTCTCAGTATATATTAGTACTGTTTTTTTAAGAGGTCTTGTTCACAAAAAAGGATTACAAATACATGAAATAACAAACAAGTCATACATGATTATATATATATATCAGGTTTTTTTTTTCTGTGTTTATTGTGGAATAAAAAATATTTTTTGGGCAATTATTGCTTCTTATTTAATTGGCGAAACTTGTATTGGATCTACTAGGTGATTTTCTTGCACTAAGAAGTTTTCCTATTCATTCACCCCTCCCCCCCCCCCCAATCCTCCCACTCTTAGTATCTCTTTCTCTCTCTCTCTCTCTCTCTCTCTCTCTCTCTCTCTCTCCCTATCTACCCCATTACCAATATCTGTGTTACTCTCTCTCTCTCCCTATCTACCACATTATCAATATCTGTGTTACTCTCTCTCTCTCTCCTACTCCCTTTCTATTTCTCTTTCTCTCTCTTTCTCACCCTTTCTCGCCTTATGAAGGAGAAGAAGGAATATTAGAACAATGAAAGAATATGAGGGAGGTGAAAATGAAAATGAAAATAGAGACAGAAGAAGAAGAGAAAGTTGAACAGAAAATGAATCGGTAAAAACATTAAAGGTAAAGACCAGTTTTGGAAACGCACCCCTCTCAAAAAATGAAATAGAAGCTCTTATTACCAATCATGTGAAAGAATATGTTTTGACTAATACGTGATGAAATAAATTTTGCCGAGAAACCGCCTACTAATTGATATATTTGGTAAATTATTACATCTATTTGGACCTGATAGATATCGCGCACGTGTCGCGTAGTCCCATAATAGGCCTACATATTTCTGTGTACAGTGCTTGTAACTTTACCAAGACTGGGCCAAATTTCTTATCTTGTTTATGATTCCAGAACCTTGCAGTGCACACCAATACTTATATGCTGGATGATCAACCTTTTCTGATCGATTCCACAACGTTTCTTTCATATGGGAGGGGCCGTGGGGGTATAGGGTTATAGGTTCGGTATACAAATGTAAGAGGTAAAGGGCACCGTAATGGGTTGGGATGAATTAGAGAAAGAGAAAGGTTCGACGGGTGATGGTTAAAAAAGTGCTCAAACGACTTTGTTATTTTATTGTGATGAGAACAGAAAGAAAAAGAAGAAGAAAGAAACAAACAAAGAGAAATATGGGGAAAAAGGAAGAATGAAAGAAAAAAGTATCAAGAAATATAAGAAGAAGAAGAAGGAGGAGGAGGTGGAGGAGGAGGAAGATGACATGGACTAGGAGAATATGAAGAGTGCATACGAATTCTGTATTCCTCAAAAGTGAGAACAACTAACACACCTGACGAGATAATTATGAAAAGGAAAAAGAAGAAGGGAAAAAATAGACCAATAAGAAAAAATAAATAAATAAATAAAGAAAGAAAGAAGAGCCGGTACGAATTTGTTTAACTTTGCCGAGGCCATATAGAAAAATAAGGCTTCTGACAAGGTAATAAAGAACAAGAACAAGAACAAGAAAAAACTACGGAAGAAAGAGACAACGATTTCAAAAATTAGAAAGACAGAAAGAAACCAATTACTTAACCGAGGGAAGAAATGTCTTATTGATTTATACAGGATCAATAATTTAGGATTTATCAAATGAAAGTTTAATAAATCCAGAGTAGCTAGGTAAGAATGGATAGTGTTATTTGACACAAAGTAATTCTTAATGATTCAGAAACAGGTTATTCATGAATTTAAACATAAGGATTAAACTCTGTTGTACGTTGATTTTAAAGATTGTCAGATGTCTGATGACAACTTCAAAAATTCATAACTTTCCTATTTTCAACCGGATACTGCTCAAATGTTCACTAATTTGTTTCTCTCATTTTCTGCTTTTATTTAAAAAATCAACTTGATATTAATGTAGCATTACCTTTTACTTTACCTCACTTGTTTGCCTTGCCAAAATATGTCAAACGGAATTGTTTATCTAAACACCATTGTTTGCTGTGAATCATTGACAACACGTTTTTGTCCTTCTTTGGCAAAACGTGAAGGTCCCTTTTATGGTTGTGTTTCATCCCCCTTCCGCTTGTGATACAATGGACAGCACACCACAGATGATTGCCATGGCTTCGGGGTATTGACAATGAGTGCACGCATTCCGCATGGGTGGTAGTGGGGAAAATGAGCATGTCCCTGATCAAGCTAAGCAAATATTATTGAGAACCAGATTAATCAGTAAATCAAATATTCTAAGTTATCAGTTCAAACCTGTTCATCATTTACGTTGGAGGTTAAAAGTATATTTACCAAAGGGGCGAATATTTTGAGCTTTCTGAAAAAGCTACGAAAACTCGCATCTCGACCCGGCACTTAAATAATCACAAGAGTTCGTAAAATGGCTAGCTATCGACAATACCCCATTGTATGGGCATGTTTTCACAATTGCACATGTAAAAAGATTAGGCTTATCTCAAGGACCATCTTTGAAAACATTGTGATAATGTGCTTTCAGTTTACCCGACCTTTCATGAATTATAATATGGCGTCCGACCTTTCGTGAGTATGGGGGCATGTTTTCACAGTAGTTCGTGTAACCCGACTCCTGACCCAACGCGAAGATCCGAACTACCTGAATTATGAATCATCTTGTATTAAAATGAATAAATCTGAAATTAAATGCACTTTTAAATTTCCTTTGATAATTTCTCTAAGATTTATAACAAGTAAGTATTATACCTTCGAAATATACCTTGGAAGTAGGCATTTAAAGTTAAAAACTTATTTGCCTCTCGTTGACATTCGGATGAAGAATCCATATTTTGACACATGTTTAGTGGCGCTATACAGCAATTGATGAACATGGCAAGCGAAGGACTCCTCTGGGTCATATTGATCTTTTCTTGACGACCAAAATTTCAACAAATTGGATTTAAAGCTGTTTAGTGACATGCTCTCCACAACTACAGAGGAGAGGTTGTTCCATTCATTGATACATCTCTGTGAAAATGATCCCTGTCTAAGCTTTGAGTGTATCGATGGCCACGGGTTCTATTATCAGTTGGATGGTCAAAGAAGTGTGCTAGATCCAGTTCATCTAGGCCATGCATTATTTTGTATATCTGTATCATGTCTGCTCTATGGCGTCTGTAGGCAAGAGATGGTAAGTTGAGATGTTTTAGTCTCTTCTCGTAACTCAAGTGTCGTAGCATGTGTATTTGGCGAGTTGCTCTACGCTGTACCTTTTCTATTTTCGTGCTGTCTTTTTTCAATACAGGATGCCACACCGTTGAGCAGTACTCGAGTCTTGGTCTTATAATTGATTTGTACAGATGTATAAAGCCTGTTTTGTCCAAATTAGAAAATGTCCGCTTGATAATCCCTAGCTTGCGATTTGCAGCAGCACATACCCCATCCACATGACGTGAAAACTTCAATTGCTGGTCAAAGGTTACACCAAGGTCTGTTTCTACTTCAACGGCAGGAATAGGTGTATCTTCGTCTGATATGAAATAATCATAACAAGGATTTCTTCGACCATAGTGGATTACCTTGCACTTCTCCTGATTAAATGGTAGTTGCCACTGATGGGACCATTTTGAGAGCTTTGTTAGATCTGCTTGTAGATTTTTGCCATCCAATGAAGAGTGAATTGGTGAGAAGATTTTGGTGTCATCTGCAAATAGTTTGACTTCTGATGCAGTGTTACATATAATATCTGGAATGTCATTAACATACAACAAGAACAATGTCGGCCCCAGCACGCTTCCTTGAGCTACGCCGCTGACAACTTTTGATGCACTCGATGGGGTACCGTTTATGACTACCCGCTGAGTTCTTCCAGTCAGGAAAGACTTGATCCATCTATGCAGATTACCTGTTATACCGTAGGCCTCTACTTTTTTCAAAAGTCTAGCATGCGGGACACTGTCAAAGGCCTTGCTGTAATCCAAGTAGATACAGTCAATACTTCCCTTGTTGTCTAATTCCTTTGTCCAGGTTTCAGAAACGTTTAGCAACTGTGTAGCACAAGATCTACTTCTTCTAAATCCGTACTGCTCCTCCATGAACAGAGAGTTCTCATTCATATATTTGACAATTTCATCACGTACGATGGTCTCCATTAATTTGGAAAGAGAACTGGTTAGACTGACTGGACGATAATTTCCTGGTTTCTTTTTATCTCCTTTCTTAAAAATAGGAGTCACATTGGCTTCTTTCCATGAGTCACATACCACCCCACTCGCCATAGATTTGTTAAAAAGATGGGCAAGTGGCCGGGAAATGTCGTCCACTAATTCCTTAAGGATGCGATTGTGAATGTTGTCTGGTCCAGGAGATTTTGATTGGTCCAATCTCATGATAGCTTTTTTGACGTTTTCATAATTAAAACAGACCGTATCTAGTTGCTTGTCACAAATCCTCAGATCAAGGGCTGGTACAAGAGATAAATCCTCCTTAGTAAAGACTGATGCAAAAAATAAGTTCAGTGTTTCTGCTTTATCTGCATCATCATTTGCAATGGTTCCATCAGGCTTTTCCAAGTCACCAATACCCTGTCTAAATTTGTTTTTACTTTGAACATATCTCCAAAAACTTTTAGGATTGGATTTTATTTCTGAGGTCAGCTTACGTTCAAATGACTTCTTTGCTATGTTTACTTTATCGGTTGCCTCATTTGTCGCTATATTGTAGGATACTCTGTCGGGCTCACTTCTAGATTTTTGAAAACGGTTCCAAGCTTTATGTTTACATTTGATTGCTTGACGTACATCGTTGTTCATCCATAGTGGCTGCTGATTATTCCTGGCTTTGACCTTTGGTATAAACTTGGCTGTTAACTCTTCCAAACAATGTACAAGAATGTCATTATCCGTATTAACATCACCGTCCTGCACCATTGTTGAAACGAACATATCTTTTACTTTCCCATGCTTCCTCATGCTCTCATAATCTCCTTTGAAGAATGCAAAGCGTTCTGTTACAGGTACACTTGTTACCCCTCCAGGCAGAAAAAGTCTGAAATCTAGCACCATGTGGTCACTTTTACCAATCGGTGGTGATATCACTAAACAGTCGACCATGTCTACTTGGTTTGTAATGACGAGGTCTAGAACGTTGGACTTCTGCCCGTCTCTCATCCTAGTGGGCTCTTCCACAAGTTGTGATAGATATAGATTTTGTAGAACTTCCACAAAGTCTCTGGCAAATTTATTTCCAGTTCCAGGTACGGACGGAATATCCCAATCTATCTTTGGTAAGTTAAAGTCTCCAACGATGAATATATTTGTGTGAGGAGAATTTTCTATCTCATAAAAGAGTTTCAAGAGAGCCTCATTATTTGGGTCCGAACTATTTGGGCTTCTGTAGACACATCCAAAGAGAAAATACTCTGATCCTGATGAAATTGCACACCATACACTTTCCATGAAGTCACTGTCTTTGAAAACTACTTGCTTTGATTGCAAGTTCTTTTTGCAGTAAATTATAACTCCTCTCTGGCTTTCTGCTGGCAAAAACATATTGTATCCTCCAATCTGAAGTTCACAATCATCAACTGGATGGAAAAAGTTCTTTGGAAATATTTCCACTAAGGCTATGATGTCTGGGTTCCTCACAGAGATTCTTGCTTCTAGTTCTGATTTCTTGTTGAGTAAAGAATCTACATTGCTGTACATACAAGTTAAATGTCTATTATGAATAATACTATTTACATCTGAAACGTTTCCTGGGTTGACTGCTGTGTTAGGCATCCTGAAAAGGCTGTGGGCCTTTTTGTTTACCTTTGTTGCTTGGCTGAGATGGGGGATCTTTTCTCTTCACAAGTTTTTCACCCCGAATCATCCAGTTGTTGTCACCCTCACTCTTCCTCCTTTTCATTTCCTTCACGAGTTCGTTCCTTGCTGCACGTTCTGTTTTTGTGAGATCTGCTTGGATATCTAGTTCTTTAAAGTCTTTTGGTCCCAAGCGTAGCTTACTAGCTTTCCTCTTTGCTTCCGCACTGGAGTCTGCCTTTGAGAATTCCACAAGCACCGGTCTTGGTCTCGAGTTAGTTTCGCTTGCATCCAGTTGCCTTCTTCCCAATCTAATCACACGTTTCACCTCTCCTTCGATTTCCAGGTAATCAAGCATCCCTCGGGTAGAGGCTGTATCATAGTACTGCCTCTCTTTGCCATCCTCAGAATCATTTTCTGCCAGTCCATAGACAACTATGTTATGTTTTCTTTTATCTTTTTCACTTTCTTCCTTAACACAATCTTGGAAGATTGACTGGACCGATGAGGCCAGGACATCTTGAGCTATGTCACTTGGTTCCATTCTCTGCTTATCTGTAAGGGAGCTCTTGATTTCTTTGACGTCAGATTCAAGCCGCTTGCACAACTCTTCCACCTTAGACCAACCGTTGCTCATTTGTTCAAGTTTTTCAAGTCTTTTCTGTGTTTCTCCAAGAAATTTCTGGCACCGTTCCTCAACAATCTGGTCCATTTTGACAGCTTCCATGGCCTTAAATTCACATGGAGGACAGAACCAGTGAGCTGCATTCACCTTGGTGAATAATCCAAACTCTTCCGACGACAGGGCACTGCATTTTAAGCAGAACCATTTTTCACATCGCTCACATTCGATGCTGTCCTTTCCTCTAATGAGTTGTGATTTACAGGCTCCACCACACATTTGGCCGGGACTTCCGCCCGTTCTAGGCTTATCATTCTCTGTGTGAGATCCCTGACTCCTAGACCTAGTAGTAGCCGACGTCTCCTTCAAGTTAGCAGGTTTTTCCAGGATTTTAGGTTGGGTCTCTGAATTAACGGCGCTACTTGATGAGGATCTAGTGTGAGGTTTACTTCGCAGATCATCCATAGCTGATGATGTACTTAAACAACCAATATAGATCTATAACCCAAAATTTAATTTGAAAAACTTGATTTGGATTTCCTTGATCAAGTACAAGTCAACACAGTCAGTAAGGCTAAGTCAATCTTCCAAACATCCACTCAAAAACCCAAAATAGATATGCCTTTATAATGATGTGCATAAGTATTGTTTAGGTTCTGGCAATAACAAGGTTGGTCACAATGTAAAGTCATCCCCAAAGACATGTCATTCTAGGCAGATGAAGCCTGATCCTTCTCACACCAAAATGAATGAATGGGATAGTGCTAAGAGCAGCATAGCCAAGTATACATACAGTTTGCTGAATAATATCCATTAAAATCAAGCTGAAGAACTGGCCATCCTGCTTCAATCTTCCTAAATCCTGATTGTCCAGATACTCAGAACCCTTAAATATCCACTATTATGTTCCAATCTTCCAACAAATGGTGAAATTTTGACCCCTAAAACATATCAGTCTAGAGCACTAATTTTTTTTTTTTTTTTTTGAATGATATTTTATTTCCTTCCTCATAATTTCACATAACAAGAAATTCACATAACAAGAAATTATCAAAATAAGCAATATAAAACAAGATCTTTGATACAAGACACTTCATAAGTTACATCAATCAATGAACATAGACAAAAAATTAAAAAAAATCTTGCATGTAACAGTGTATAATCAAAATAACAGTAGAGGAAGGTTTAAAAGGGAATTTTTTTTTTGTTTTAAATGATATTTTATTTCCTTCCTCATAATTTCACATAACAAGAAATTCACATAACAAGAAATTATCAAGATAAGCAATATAAAACAAGATCTTTGATACAAGACATTTCATAAGTTACATCAATCAATGAACATAGAGAAAAAAAAAGGAAAAAAAAAAGTCTTGCATGTAACAGTGTATAATCAAAATAACAGTAGAGGAAGGTTTAAAGTTACATATTACCATCCTATCACAACACTCTCACACCCCCCCTCCCCTCTAGCCCACCCACACCACCTTTCACACACATAAACACACACTGCATGCAACCTGTTCCCTCAACTCACACCACACAAACTCTTAACCCCCCCCCCCCCCCTTTTGCCCACCCATCTCATCATACCCCCTTCACGCCGACACACACACTGCATGCAACCTGTTCCGGTTTGTCCACCTGTACACGAGAGAGAATTAATAATACTAATAAATAATAATAATACCCACATCCATTAAAGTAAAAATGCATCGATTTGTTCCCATTTCTGTAAGTGCATCCCCAGTTTCCCCTTTTTGAAGGCCATTTTGTATTCCTCGTCTCTGTAATTTTTAAGCATATGTACTGTTTTCTGTACAGATGGCAAAGTTCCTTCTTTTCTAGAAATAAAAATGATATACTTTACTAAAAATATGATACAATTTATTACAAATATTCTCGCAGTATTGCCGGATATTCCCATAAAAATGGGTTTCCAATCATCAATGTCAATTTCGATTAAATGTAACTTTTGAATTACCTCCTGCCATAATCTTTTAACTTTAAGACAATCTAAAAATAAATGTTGGTATGTCTCTACTTCTAGTCTACAAAAAGAACAAAAAGGGTCTGACTCAAAACCAAATTTAAAGAGCTCTCTTTTCGTATATACAGCCCCTTGTAATTGTTTGTATTGAAACTCTCTATGTTTATTACAAAGCATTGCACATTTCATCCTTGTGAATGTTTCTTTCAACTCCGTCATTCCAAGATCAAATTGACAGTTGTCATCTGTAACATGTAATGTATACTCTTTTTGAAGGTCTTCAGTGAAGTAATCATATAACCGCCTAGATTTTATATCACATAGTTTCTGTAAACGTCCAAATATCATCAATTCTATTTCAAAATTTTCAGTGTCCACTTCCATAAAATCACTTTGTATCCAATCGTTTCTAATTGCTGAAAAGATCTTTTGAATTCTAAGCAAGCTTTTAGTTTCAAAACCCAAATTTAAAAAATGTAAGATCGGTTTTAAATGACCTCTGACAATTATATCTGATGCTTGAAGTATACCTTTCTGAAATAGTTCGACATCAAAAAATGTTTTATTGCTGAGACATATACACTTATTGCTAAATATAATCGGATTATTCTTATTTTCTCCAAAGTGTCTGCATTTATCTAATTCTTGCCATGCCTTCAACATGTCTTTATAAAAAGATGGTATACCCTTCAAGTCCATTTTATTTATATCATAATTACAAAGAAATATAATTCGACCCCCCAGTGATCTGAAAAAGTGGTCAAAGGTTACTTTCCAACATGAATACTTTTTTCCATAGAGCAACCGTTTGATCCACATTATTCTCTGAGTCTTGATAAATATCTTAAAATTCGTTACTCTGAGTCCCCCAGCGCAGTAATCTTGATATAATATTTTCCGTTTTATTCTGTCTCTCCCTCCCCAAATAAAATTAAAAGAAATCTTTTCGATTTCTTCAAAAATGTTTTGTGGGACTGTCATAAGAGACGAAACATAATTTAGTTTTGAAAATACATATATCTTCAACAATTTAATTTTGCCAAACATCGTTAAATCTCGTTGCTTCCACCAACCGATTAGTCTTTTGATTTTGCTCAAAATTTCCTTATAGTTCAAATCATCTTTTATTTTGGAATGACGTGCGAAATATACCCCTAGGATCTTTATATGTTGTACCCTATGTCCAAAAAAAGGTAAACCCGGCCTATCACTTTCCTCTCCTAACCACATAAAATTTGTCTTATCCATATTTATCTTCAACCCACTTAATTTTTCAAAGTTTTTGAAAACTTTCTTCACTTTATTAATTGAATCCATATCTTTTAAAAACAATGTAATATCATCGGCATACAAAACTTGCTTTATTTCTTTATTCCCGAATCCTACCCCTTTAATGCTCTCATCTTTCCTAATATAACGAGCTAGTAATTCGATAACTATTACAAATAAATATGGAGATAGGGGGTCACCTTGTCTTACCCCTCTATTAATTCCAAAATATCCTGTTGAGTGTCCCCCGTTCATCACGCAACTGCTAACATTAGTGTAGAGGGTTTTAACCCAAGAACACAAAACTTTACCAAACCCAAACTGTTCCAAAGCTTTAAATAAAAGTTTATGGTAAATGCAATCGAATGCCTTTTCAAAATCTACGGCAATTAAAAAGCCTACAGGCTGATACAAGGACTGAAAGAATGTATCATCAATTAACCGAACC